>FIZU01034541.1:0-20057 GCA_900064475.1 Pseudococcus longispinus
AAGAAATATAATATATGCCTCGGTCAATTTTTAATACATTTTTAAAGTTGGGTGATTTCCCATTAGAAATGCATTGTATGAAAATTTGTATCCCGTTTTCATTTCTTATCACTGCGCTTAATCTTACTTTTTACTTTGGGCACTAGAGCGCGACAGTTGTCTTGTCGATTGCCTATACTCCTACTAGACTCCTATAACAGGAAGTAGGTATAGGTAAAGGTATACTGGGCAGCCATTTTGTGCTTTATAAAAAATACGAATTTTTATTTTTTATGGGAATTTGCCAGTTGGTGATTTAGTACCTACTTATTTTTGGTCACGAAATCGTCAAAAAACATTTTATCTTCTAATGGACAGTTGCAAAAATCTAGAATGGTCAAAATGGATACATAAAATATTCGTTCAAATACGAGTATTTACAAAAACGACAAAAAGTCAAAAATTGGGATTAAAAAAAATTTGAATTTTGGTAAACATTTGAATGATTGATCGAATGAAAATGAAATGTTTTTTTGACGATTTCGAGATCAAAAATATAAAATAGGCATAAATCACCAATTTTCCATCAAAAAGTAAAAGTTCATGCATGTTTATTTGAAAAAATGGCACCCCTGTATACTACCTACATATAATACGGCTCTACCAAAGCTTGCTCTACCAGGGCTGGCAAACCAGCCGAAAGCTGAAAGTCGAAAGATTTTTTCCAAATTAAGCCGAAGCCAAAAGCTGAAGCAGTTACTGACTGAGAAGCCGAAAGCCGATCATGTTCGACTTTTTATTGACTTTTAATCGGCTTTTTTTGTCTTTTTATCGATTTTATCGGATTTTTTTAAAACTTTTTTTCGACCTTCTTTCCGACTTTTTATCGATTTTTTTTGGATTTTTATCGACTTTCTTTGGCAGAGGCCGGAAACCGAAAAAAAAGCTGAGCTTTCGGCTTTTAGCTACTGAAAAAAAGGAATGAAACTTCGGCTTCAGCTTTTAGCTTTCGGCTTTCAACTTTTAACTTTTGGCTTTCCACTTTTGGTGTTTAGCTTCTAACTTTCAGCTTCAAGCTCTTCAAATTGCAGTTTCGAGCTTTGGTTGAAGGGGAAAAAATGTGATAGAAAGCAAAATTTTAATTTTATTTATAAATCGGTAGGATTTGCATACTAAACTAGACATGCCATATTTTTTTGCCGTTCAAGGAACATAATTATACCAGAACCACAAACCAAACCAAATAAATGAAACAGGATCTAAGTTGCAAAAAAAGCCGTTAGAAAAGCCAAAAAAACAAAACTTTTGGCTAGCTTTTGGCTGACAAATTATAAAGCTTGGCTAGCTTAAAGCTACTGAAAATCCTTAAAAATCATCGGCTTTTTGACTTTCAGCTTTTAGCTTTCGGCTAGCTTCCGGTCTCTCTTCTTCGGATTTTTTCATCGATTTTTTTCGGATTTTTTCCGGCTTAAAGTTGAAAAGAAAACTGAAAAAAAACGAAAAAAAGCCGATAGCCAGCCAAACGATAATACGCTAAGCCGATAGCCAGCCGAAAGCCGTTACATATTTAAAATTTTGCAAGCCGAAAGCCAAAGTTGATTCGTTCAGCTTGACAGCCCTATGCTCTATAGAAACTCAACAAGGAGGTGCAGCGCCACTGTCGCACTCATTTCTGATTGGTTAATAAATTGTAAACAAAAATCAGCTGTATTGAAAACAGGATACAAATTTTTATCGTAATGGTTTCTAATAGAGAATTTTTGATTTTTAAAACATATTTACAAATTTGGAACTCGTTGTTCTGATATAAATATTTTTTTAAATGAAAATGTGAGCTGTATATTTTGTGAAATTATTGTTACATGTTCTCCAGTGCTTTATTAAAGTTATCATTTCTGGTTGAAATGTACTGAGCAACAAAATATACACAACAACTTCGAACTGTGAAAAGATTAGTACAAAAAATCTCATCACAAAAGCATATCCGTCATCATTAAATCACTAATTAACCGATCATCAATCCTTATCACAAAAAAAAACGGGAAAAATTATAGTTAAAGGTACGTTTGGAAAAAGTGAATTTTAAGGTAAAATTTAATTTTATATTTAATGGGAATATTTTATTCACAAAATAGATGACATCAGCTTCAACATATGCTTTGAAAAAATATAATATGTTTTCAATCACAGAGACACAGGAAACACAAACGTTTGAAAAACATCGAAAAATACGGAGAGTGAGTAATGATAATTGTGCCGAGCTGAAAAATATTCTGAAAATCCTGCCAAATACGGTTACGTGAGATTACATTGAATCTCCCAATTAATGCCTAGTAATTTTTTTGTGACTGAAATTACAAAACAGTGAAAATGCCATCAAAAAAATGGAAAAAATGATATTTTTCAGTGCCTAAAGCCTCGGTTCAACTATCAAAATCAAAATTTCTCAATGGAATTGATTATTACTCGTACGTATAATTTCAATTTGATCGAACGAAAATTTTGAATGGTTGATGGTCAATTCTATTTCAACTTCTCAATATTGACGATTTTCAGGTGAAAAATCCTTTTCAAGAGTATCTATACTTAATTACCTACTGATATTGTATATTATTTGAATTCAAAAATATTTTAGCATAATTGCAATTTGCAAGTACAAAAATGTATAAAACATGCAACGTAGTTCAAACTTTCACGCGAAGTGCATAAAATGCATATCTGACTCTATAATCATCAAAGTAAATGTTGCATGTTAATGACTTTGGAATCGAGCAAATTTTTAAAAATTTCTTCTTTTTTGTTACTTTTTTCCCCTTCATTTTCCAAAAATTTTCAGAAACCCGAATCCCCAAAACTCAAATTTAAGATGAAATTGCGACAAAATTCAATACTTTGACTATCCCTTTTTCAAGTTACTATTTTTACTAGGTACCTATCACACAGAAGGCTACAGAGAACGATTAATTCCTATTTCATTACTCTTACTCTCTTACAACTAGAAAAAAAAAAATTTTTAAGAAAAATTTGAAAGAAATTTTTTTTGAAAAAATTACCATGCCACTGAAAAAACGAAAGCACGAATATTTTTGAAAATTTCAAGACAGATATTGAGAGGTAAGTAATTTGAAGAGGTCGAGTCGATTTTCTAAATTTTTTTTGAAATTTTGATTTCAAAAAAATTCAACTAAAAATTTGAAATCATTTTAGCCTCATCACATTCCTAGGATCATAGGATGCACAAACAGATCAGGCATACCCAATCGATTCTAGAACGATCACTGATCATACAACAAAAAAGTACGTAAAATTTTTATGAGGAATTTTACATTCAAGAATCGATTGAACACAATTCTTCGGGAAAATATCTACTTCAAAGAAAATCATTCAATATGAGGAAATTTTTCACCAATAAATGTATTAAAAAGAAAATAATAATCACATAGAAGGACTTACCAGCTGAATGGAAAACCAAAACTGGAAAAATTCAAACGTTTCAAAAATTGCCAAACAGTACACAAACATCAACGATCAACCGACCGATATACAAAATTGCATACGAAATCACATTACTACGAGTAGGTACTAAAAAAATACTAATTTGGAAAAACAATTCGTGTCCTAGTTAACAATAAAATGGTTATAAGTATATGTATGTACTTGGTATGCGAATTTTAATGCTAAACAAAGGAAATTTAGACTTGTTTCTGACCTCTCAGACATGTCTATCTCTATTGTCAACTTGGTGTCATGTCACCTAGTTCAAACTGGTGAAGGGATAGAATTTTGGTTAGCTATTTCTTTCTTTTTTTCAGCAATAAAGTGATAAAATGAATTACCTACGTATGTAAATGATCGAACTATAATAACACGAAAACGTCTTAATATTAACTACCTACTCATTAAAATAGATGTAACGGTTCAGTTTTTTTTAACCTCCGCCAGTTTTTTTTATCGCCTACAAATTTTTCAAAAATTCATTTCCTTGTGCTAGATAGCATTTTGACAACATATGCAAGGATTAATATGGCTATTCCTCGATACAATAAACTTGGAGAACAACACTTCTCATCGTTTGATTTTTGACGCAGAGATTTTTTTTTCATTTTTCAAGCCCCACTTTCATCTAGAGTCCACTTTCCCCCCTCTCCATTTTGAAACCCCTCTCTATTTCTGTACCTAAGGTCTCAATTGAAAAAATTTTCAAACAAAATTTGAAGATTGAGATCTTGGAAATAATTTTAGTTATTAGAAAATTTTCGATTGCACCCTCCCAGCCCTTCAATTTTGCATGATACATAATTTTCGTAAATATTATTCAAAATTGAAGGGGTGGGAGGGGTGCAATCCAAATTTTTGAAATAACCAAAATTATTCCCAGGATCTTAATCTACAACTTTTGTTTGAAAATTTTTTCAATTGGAACCTTAGGTACAACGATAGGGAATCTTTTGAAAAAAGAGTGGATCCTCGGAAAGAAGGGCCCTAAAAAAAATGAATTTTCATTTTTTTTTCTACAATTAATTAACGAATTTCATAAACATATGATAAAAATGGGGATACAAAAAATAGCGGAAAGGTGGCAAAAAACCTGCGAACTCAATTTTTTGGAAATAATAATTTTTTTTCGACAACCTAGTCATGTTAAAAAATTAATTTCTATGGGATGAATTTTTTTCGGGCCCCCATCATCAAACGTTTAATCGAGAATGGCCCAATTTCAAAACTGGCTCAAGTGCATTTTCGACTAAACTAAAGCGTTTGTGAAATTTACAATTTGGTAGAAATATGGAATGAAGTTTTTAATGAACAAAAATTACAAGAAAAATTAATTTACCTACAATAGGAATGAAAAAAATTAAAAACTTGAAGAACTGATTTTTGTGCACTAATTTAAAAATTCAATTATTAAATGACGGAATAATTCTGCAGGTAAGTCTTGAAAACAAAATAAAAATGAAAGGTGGTTCACGTGGGTTTTTTTAGAAAAGTAAAATAATGGTGTTCGAAAACATTACCGAAAACGTCAAAAAATATTTTGTTGCATCGAAAGTCAAAATTTTTCAATAATCAGAAATTCCAAATTTTCATGAAAAAAATTGCCAATGAGAGATTTTTGATTGCGTAATTAGTGAAAATGATTATTTCTTTCAAATATTTCTTTCAGAATATGAATTCCAATTCAATATTTAAAAGATATAATTATTTTCACTAATTATGTAATTCAATTTAACTTCAAATCCGATCACCACTCCAGCTCTGTCCCCTCAAAACCACCTCTCACTCTACAACTAAAAACAAAAAGAAAACCAATCAATTTTCAATCATACTTTCATCCTGGCGCGATTCGTCGTAATAACGTCGAAGAGCACAGGCAATAGCACGACGTAAAGTTTCTCGGCACAATTCCGAGAACATACTCCGTCATGGGAAATTGCAACCATTTTGAATACACCGGTTAACCAACGAATACAACGATAGGATTACATTTCAGCACGATAAAATTCGCAAACGATTTAAAAAATTTCAACCCGGATCCGAACAAGATACGTATCAAAACTACGGTTACGTTTTGAATCCGCGAATAAGCTCAAAGCTTCGCCGAAATCTTCACCGCAACACTTTCGTACCGCGAGTGAAAAACCTTGGCTCATCGATCACGGCGCAGCAGCGCATTAGTTTTCAACCTTTGAAAATTTTTTTCCTTCGCGTTAGATTCTAATTAGACGGTTGTTTCAATTGCACGAACGTAAGTAATTTACATAGTTCGTGCCAATTTTTTTCAAAGTACTCGAGTCTAAATATATAAAAAGCTCATGAAGTAGATTTCAATGAAAGGCTATGGAAAAACGATACTTTAGAATTACATTATCCTCAGACGACCGGAAACTGAAATATTCAACCTAGACCGAGGATCATTTTTCAACGAAATATCTACACGAGTAAATCTGCCTCCGCGAAACCCCAGGTATAATTATCTAAATTCAAATCTCGCACGATTAAAACTCGCTTTTCTTTTCTATTTCGAGTTAAATTTTCGCCGGTATCTGACTTTCCAGTCGAATAAATTGGTTATTTATGTCACCGCGAAGCGTTAACTGCATTACGTAGTGCGCACCTTTCACCAGAAAATTTTACTTTTGCCCTTTACGAATCGCCTCTTCTTTCGCATTCGAGCTAATAAGAAAAAATTATGCCTTATTTTCTCCATTTACATGAAAGGGAAGAGACCGCCGTTCCGTACCGTATCTTCGACGCTCAGCGGCAACGACCTGCTCCTCGTAAAGTGTATATCCCGCTAAAAATTAAACCGCTCTTCGTTTTTTCTCATCGTAGTTTAACCTTCGGCTCATTAACGCTCGATCAATTAAAAACGCTAAATCGTCGTCCGTTTGTGCCAATTGTTCGACAAGCCGAAACATCGTTAATCGTATTTTAATCGAACAATAACTAAAACGACTGACTTTTTTTACTTCTCTCGAGTCGTATTTTTCATCGCCATTTATGGATATCGCCGGCTAAACTCGGTGGCCAGTCTCATCACGTTTTATGAATTGGGAATTCTTCCGAGGTCAAAAACAGTTGCAGTTTCAAAGACCCACGAACCGCGTAAAAAATGCATCGCCACATACCCGAAGCTATAGAGCAGTTATAATCACCTAGATTTTAACTAATTAGATCTGTCGCTTCGGTTCAACTGTACAAGCACACGTAAGCTATGCTATGTACGGGTACGTAGAATAGAATAACCATCAAATTACAGCCACGCGTCTCTTTTTACTAATACGGACATCCGGACAATGGAATTTCCGCTTTTTTACTCCTTTTTGCAAGTTTCAGTTTCCGGTATAGAACTCGAGTATACGAAATTATCTTTTCGTAGGTTATACGTAGTCGTACGTTTACGTGAAGTTTCTTTTATACATATTCTATATAAATATGTTCTGACTCGAATCGGTATTGATTTGCATGTATAAAGAAATTAGATTTTTTTTAGCGAGAGGTGTTTTTTCAGCTCGTAGTCCGGAAAAGATCGCATATTTGAAAAAAAAATCAAAATGAAAGTAAAAAAGAAAAGAAAAGAAAACATGAAATTTTCTTCTTTACTCAATTTCTTTTCACAAAACTAACTTTTCAGCAGAAAATAAAAAACTGAAAAGTAAAACTGTTCCAAAATATTTAGTTTGTGAGAAGAAAATCAGAATTTCAATTTTGAAAAAAAAAATTGGAATATATTTTCAAAATCACTCGAATAATTTCAAATCAGAGTCCTGTTTTCGACCATTTTTCAGAAAATGATAAGTCTTTTTCATTTTAATTTTTTTCAATTCAGGGGTGAAAAAAACAGTAGGTATATCTCAGAAAATTTCTCATCATTATAATTACTTTTTTGGTCAAGCAAAATTTCACGACTTTTTTGAATTTCTTTATGATTTCCTCCACTTTTCTTCTTCAAACGAGGATTTATCTCGGATCCTACAAAAAGCTAATACTTTGAAAAACGAGTTTTAGTGATCAAAAATTTAAATTCTTCAAAAATTATTTTTCAGTTCTTCATTCACAGGGTGGCTAATTGAATTTTTTTTTTGAAAATCCATGACTTTTTCTGTGACCTTTTTTACACTCTGTTTAAATTCCGATACCCCCGAATTTTTTTAAATATTTTCGTTCAGAATAACATCCTCATTTACAGGATGTCTAACAAAATTTACAAACGAAAATTCTGCACTTTTTTGAATATTTTGTAACCCCCCCCCCTCCTTCCGCCAATTCCATATTGATAATTCATAAAATCCACGACGTGTCTGTCTGTCTGTCTGTTCGTCCGTAACACTGACATTTTCAATTTTAACACATTTTGTCCGACTTTTTGAAACTTATAAGAATTTTGAATATGCAACTGAAATATTTTCCTTGATGAAATTTTTAAAAAACCTAAAAAATATGATTTTTACATCGAAGTGGCAATTTTGAGTAAAATATTCACAAGTTAGACAAAAAAAGTGACAATTGACAAAAAACAACAATTTTAACAAAAAATGACAATTTTGACAAAAAATGACATTTTGGATCAAAAAATGATGATTTCGACCAAACATGATGAATTTGACAAATAATGACAATTTTCACCTTGAAATGAGAGTTTTAACTTAGAATGACGATTTTGACCAAAAATTCACAATTCGGACAAAAAACAATTGATGAAAAACAGAGATTTTCACCAAAAATTACACTTTCTGCTTTGAAATGACAATTTTGACATCGATTGACGATTTTGACCAAAAATAACAGTTGGACTAGAAAATGAAAATTACAAAAAAATGATGATTTTGACAAAGAAATCACAATTTTGACCAAAAAATAACAACTCTGACCAAAAAATGACAATTTTGACAAAAAATGGGAATTTTGACCAAAAAATAACAATTTTGACATAGGTTGACGATTTTGACCAAAAAATGATAATTTTGACATAGATTGACGATTATGATCAAAAATGACAATTTTGACCAAAAATGGGAATTTTGACCAATTAAAATAACAATTTTGACATAGATTGACGATTTCGACCAAAAAATGATAATTTTGACATAGATTGACAATTATGATCAAAAATGACAATTTTGACCAAAAATGGGAATTTTGACCAAAAAATAACAATTTTGACATAGATTGACGATTTTGGCCAAAAATGACAGTTCGACTAGAAAATGAAAACTACAAAAAAATGATAATTTTGACAAAGAAATCACAATTTTGACCAAAAACTGAGAATTTTAACCAAAAATGTCAATTTTAACAACCTTATAATAGTACATCACCTTCTTTCAATGCACCAATTTCAACATTTTTGTTTTCAAAATGTTTCTTTAGACATCTGAACCTCTGGAGGCCCAAAAATTTTCAAATTTGACAGAGAAAATCAAAATTTTTGTTATCTTAAAAACATTTTTTAACATTTTGGTAATTTTTTTGATATTTTTTCCAAATTTTGGACTGAAAAATCATTTGATATTTTTTTTTCAAATTTTTGACTGAAAAATCAACATTTTTTCATTTTCTAACAATTTTTGACGGGTATCAGAAAATGTGTCATCAAGCAATAAAATCTAAAAATTTTCAAAAGAAGAAAAAATCAAAATAATGGAATAAGTGGAATTTAATCAACGGCGTAGTCGAATAGCGAGAAAAAACGTGACTTTACGTAAAATTATAAAAAATGAATTTCCATAATGAATTTTAACGTAAAAAGGAGGACCTTCGAGCCAAATTCACCACCGTTTCAGTACTTTTCCGACTTTTAGAACCACTTTGTTAAATGGAGGACCTTTTCAACACTTTCAGCACCTGATAGACACCTTGTCATTAGTAACGAACTAACGAGAAAAAAATTTAAAAAAAAAAGCATTTAAAAAACATCGAGAAAAAATTGAGAACAGTAAAATCCATGACTTTTTAATGACCTAATAATATTTTTTTTGCATGATTCATGACTTTTCTATGACTTCTGCAACCACTTTTTGAAATCCCTGACTTTTTCTGTTTCCATGACTTCCGTAACCTGTTAGACACCCTGATTCATCTTCGACACAAAAAGTAACTTCAATAAAAAGCCACGGAACGTTTTCAAATTTTTTTTCACCTCAAATCTACAAATAAGTAGACCCATATCGAAAGTATAGTCTTATCCATTCAAAAAAATACCACTCCGGCAAATTTCAAAACTCAAAAAAATTTCGAGAGTGAATAAAGTTGGAAAATTCAAAGTTTGATTGATATGATAAATCTCTCTCGCCAAATTGTAATTTTACATTCTAAGTTTTAAAATTTGCAAACGTGTTTTTTTTTTTGAAAAATTTCTATTGCGAGTGGGAAAACTTGGAAAAATTTCATGCCCCCCCCCCCATCAATGTTTCCAATTGACAGACTCTGTTCCAATCACGTCAAATAATAAAATTTACAACACAAACACGTCAAAACCCGGGCAAATTTTCCGATTCAAACGAGTAAAACAATCATCATCATTGACAGAAAAAAAATAACTATACGAGTAAGACATTTCTACAACTTCTCGTTAGACAGAAAAAAATCTCCAACTTTTAGCACGCAAATCCCTTCGAAAAAGCAATAAAAGTCGACTCGTATTTCCATTTTATTAAAAAAACACATCATCCATTTCATAAATTCTTCAATTTCGTCAAGCTCGGCGCGTGAATTCTGCCCCTAAATGACTTTCCAATTCCACCACACACAAGACAAAACTGTACCGTTACAATTTCGGCATCATTTAAACTTGACCCTATTTGGGCTAAACATCGATATCTATAGTTTATAATATCAATACACTGGAAATACATATAATTCGCATCAAGTTTAGGTTAGGTTTTTTTTTTACGACAAACCGCACAAACCATCGAATTCCGTTTAAAACAAAAGCACTCGTTCTCGTTGTGTGCCAAAGTACCCGACGCTGTAGTCGTTGTTCTAAACGTAGGTAGGTACTGCGGCCTGCGGTACACATAGACATACCAGGGGCGGCATATAAAAAACCACGAATCGAGCTTTCGGAATTCTTGCAAATGACATGATAAACGACACTTAACAAACCATTAACAAAACTCTTTTATTCGACAAAAAGCGAAAAAATTTATCGAGAAAATTTTCCACCTATCGTCGGCGTCGCCTTCGGGCGTCGTGTCGTAAAGCTTTTTATATTGCACTTTTCGCACGTATACCTCCTAGACTTCAGACCTAGGTACTCGCAGATGCGTTAAAAACTCGCGCAAAGTTATCATTTCGTCGATCCGACGCGGTTCTTATTTCGTTATTACAAAACTAAACGCGTAAAATGAGAAGTGTAATTTGCATAAACAAATAACACGCTCGTGTAAAAGTAAAACCGCCTACGTCTTTTATTAAATTTTAATCATATCGTTTAAAACTTCTTTACACGACCTTTTCACTGCTGCATCATGCTTTTGCTGCCAACATTGTATATCTCGAGAACAAATAAGCCGAATTTAAACTCCTCTTACAGCATCTTTTATACGTTTAATTATACATTTTTAATTGCTGCTGGATTTTCTTCTCACATGTTGAACAAGGAGTCCTTCAACGCGGCTTAGAAAAGGATACGAACTTAATTTCAACAGATTTGTCATTCTTGGTAAACAATCTCGACGGTTAACCCTTTTGTGCCTAGGAGAAATCTGGTGGATGAAAGAGCATAGCCGGATGAGAATGGTGAATCGACCCCCGGCTGGGATTTTTGAACTATCCAGTGGAAGTTGGTCCCTAAGATTTAAAAGCTGACTGGTGAAAATTTTAGCCCCCTACCTCACCCCTAGCTTTTCATTAGGGTCTGGATCGTCATTATTTTGGATATTTTCGAAATTTTTTGGAACACCCCCCCCCCTCCGTCAATTGGTTACACATGAGGAGAAAATAATTCCCTATTTTTTATTTTTTGCCAAACCAAATTTCAAGTGGTGCCGCAAGCTCTCCTTTTTAATCATTTTTTAAAAAAAAAACAAAAAATACAATTTTTTTCACTTTTTCAAAAATTTTAAACAAAATGGTCACAATGTAGGTTCTTTTACCCGACAAGACCATTTTTGTGGATTTTTCACTTTTACCACTGTTTTTAGGGGGCAATGAAAAATGACAATTTTTAACATTTTTCATATTTTTCAAAACACATCTAAACAATTTTTTAAAATTTTTTTTGCAAATGAAATTATCTCAATACTTACATTTTTACCCAAAAATCCCATTTACGGAAATTTTTCATATATACCTCAATTTTCAGGAATATTTATTTTTTATATATTTTCTTCTAGTTTTTGAAAAGTTCTCAAGGGTACCATTATGATGAAAAGTTGCCATAAACGGGGGATTTGGGTTAAAATGTATGTGTTTTTTACTTCCAAAAAATGTTCACATTCTTTTTAGATGTGTTTCGAAAAACATGAAAAATATCGAAAATTGTAATTTTTCAATACCCCCAAAAAAAGGGGAAAGTATGAAAAATCGCTGAAAATGGTGTTTTTGAGTATAAGTACCTATGTTGTGGCCATTTTGCTTAAAATTTTTGAAAAATCAAAAAAAATCGTATCTTCTATTTTTTTTTTTTTTAATAGAAATTTCTGTATTCTGCAATTTTCAACCAAATTTTTTCAAACTTGCAGGGATGATAGACCATACCATGGGTAAGCTCTGGAATTTTTTTCGAATTTTCCATCGTACTGAAATCCGAGTTCTAAGATTTCAAAAAGTAATATCCACATGTTGTTTCAGACTTGCAAAAAAATATTGATGTATGTAATGCAGTAAGCCCGTTTTTCAATATGGCAGAAGACCTTCAAAAATTAAAAAAAAAAAATTTCCATCATTTTTCGCCCTTAAAACAGTCATTTTTGGTTGAAAACTTTTTCTCTTGCAATTATCATTAATTACACCTAAACATGCCATCAAACTGAATTTAAACCAAATTCATTCATTTTTTCTACTTTTTCAAAATTAAAAAAAAATACTCGAATGACGCCATTTTGGCAACTCAAAATCCCCTCCCAGATGACACGAAGGCGTAAAATTAATGTTTGGATATATTATAACTCAATATTTGTCATGTTGCAATTTCAGTAAAATCGATAATTTAAAATTTTTTTGGCCATTCTCACGAATTAAGTATTTTTGACTTTGGAAAATTTTTCCAACATATAAAAAGTTGAAATACAAAAAATTCTCGATTTTGCTGATTTAATCACAAGATATAATACGTATAAAAAGTTGAATACTTCATTTTGCGAATCTATTTGTCATTATTATTATCTAATGCCAGCGCACAGCGGTCTTTTTGAAAAATGAAACTGATTCAAAATACAGGTTGGCCCAGAATGAAAGACATTGGTTTTGAAAATGAAAAAAAAACACTGACTACAAAAATCTCAAGAACTTAACCCCTCTAGAAAAAAACTGATCACTCATATCAGAAAGAGAATTTTAAGTTCTACAATTTTGATCCTTTACATTTTTTTCACAGCACCCCTAGTCTGGCTAAAAATTAATATTTATGGAAAATCTACAATGTCGATGCTAATTTTTCGTTTTTTTATTTATTTTCGGAATCATCGACTTTGAAAATTTCACAAAAACGTGGATTTTCTGGCCAAACTAAGGATGCATTTTGGAAGAAAGTTCCTCGACGATTGAAATGTTGGAAAAAATGATGAAATTTCAGCTTTTAAATAGTTTTTTCTGCAACATTTTTCGTCTTCGTTTCGCTTCGGCTCATCTTGACAAGTAAGGTATTATTTTTCAAAATTTTACATAAAATCACATTTTTTCTAGCCAACTTCCCTCTCCTTTTGAATGAGTGCTGTAAAAATAGGATATTTTTTACACTATTAAAAAAGAAACTTCCAACAGTTCTTTGACCCCATCGGATATCAAATTTTAATCCGTCCCTGAGAATGAGTAAAATTTTCTAAAATTCTACTTCATTCAATCCTTATCATATCCGGTTACAATAAGATATTCAAGTGCCACACAGATTACTACGTTGGAAAAAAAATAATGTATCAGACGAAATGACTAATATTTACTCAACATCTTACGCACATAGGCAGCATTACATACGCTCGACTCTCGAGAAAGTACACCGGCGATAATTCTCAATGAACCATATCCGTTTCAATTTCCCACATATTCTAGGAATCCGCGCCGACGGACATGCTTCTTTTTATTTACTTATTTATTCCTCGCACACACAAAAAAATGTATCAAATCGATAAATTATAAAACGTATAGGTAATTAAAACCTCATTCTGTTACATGTTATCGTCAACATGTAATAAAAATTCCACACTATTGCCGCTGCCTGCCTGCTGCATGCTCTTATCACCAATTGATTGTAAGAAATCGTTTATAAAACAAACCGAGCTATTTACTTCTTTAAATTAGACCACATCGATGTTTGATTTGTTCTAGTTCCCATTCGAAAGACATCTTGCTACCGCGATTAACCATTTGCGCGAGAATGCGGAGAAAAATTTCGAGCTGATGGAGGTAATTTAACGGGCGAAAATACCCGCCGAGTGTTCATAGCAAACTGCACATGCGGCAAATATCAAACTTACTAAGCTTCTTTTGTAATGGGATATTACGTAGAAATATGCCTTCGTCGCTGGGTAGTTGTAACCATATCTCGTATATATCGTTAATTTCATTTACGATGGTTCGTAATGTACCTATACTACAACTCGGACAATGATACATAAAAGGGAGTCGTCAGCTGTATCTCAAGTCGGATGTCAACCATTGTGAGTCTATGTATCGTTCTAAGTATCTAATAATTTTGTTTTTTTCAAAGACGTGCGACTGGTAAATAGAAGGAGCTTCGTATAGTTTGGAAGAATACGTGGAAAATGAGAATTCGCAAGGTCACGTCCATTTTTGTATTGAAAGGGTTGTTAGAGACTGGTTTCAAAGCAGAATTGTGAAACGTAACGAAACCTCGAATGAACAAAAAACGAAAGGAAACGTTAAAATTTTGGAAATAACGAAATGATTTCGTTTTTTTTTACAAAATTTAAATAAAAATGGTAAAAATGAAGAAATGTTTGGCAATTCGCATTTGCAACAAAAATTTCAAAATTTTGTTTTCCCCTTTTTTTGACTATGTATTTGAAAATTCGAGTTTATTTTGTTATTTCAGCACGAAAACTGAATTCTGGACAAAATTTCCATTATTTTGAGGTCTCACATAGACATAATGAAAAAACGAAATAAATTCGTTAAACATAAAGGAAAATGGACAACAATGAAATTCACAGAAAACGAAATAACGATCGAAAAAAAAAAGATTCGTCTTAGAACACTGCTTCAAAGGTCTACAAATACTCATTGGTAGATATATTTTTGAAAATATGTGTGGTCACTGGTGTCTGCTATTGAGTTTTGCAGTTTTCAAGTGCAGCAAAAGTTCAAGAAAGCTATAATTTGATAAACTTTTCCCTGAAAAAAATTTATGACAAAAACTGGTCTCGTTTTATAGCATTTTTCAAGTTGAATTTGAAAATACTCGTTTTTGTTGTTGTCAAATTACAAGTACCTACCTACTGTTTAGAGGGGTAGGGGTGAGGAAAGGTTCAGAATGGGTTAAAAATGGATAGAAATTAAGGGGTTCGAATCATATCAATTCGGATGAACGACGAATTGAAACTAAATCTTTCAAATCATCTCTTTTTGGAATCTTTTCCGGACAAAAAATAATTCATGAAAATGATCAACAGATTGAAGCCATTTCAAGAATTTGAAGAATGAAACTCTGATAGTCGATGCCTAAATTTTTGAACCTGGATCCAAAATGGGAGCTAATATTATTCTACTGCTCCGAATTTTCTGGAGAAAGTAGTGTGTTTTCCAAACACTTTTTAGGAAGAGGAGTCTTTTCAGGAAAATGGTTATCAATTGCCAATCAAAAATTCAAATTTTATTCAAATCGAACAAAATTTCATATTCCAACTGTGAATTCAGGTGCAAAAAAATACACTTTGATGCATCACATAGCAATTTCGAAAAAATAGAGCCCCCCCCCCCCCCAACAGCCTTTGACGGTTTCAGTCACAATAACCTCCAAAAAAATTAAGGGGATTAAAATCAATCGATTTTGATACCACACACAAAAATTTTGAAACTTTCGACCCCCCCCCCCACGCCCTTTGGGGGTTTCAGTAAAAATGACCTCAAAAATGAATTCAGCACCTTTGAATTTGAAAGCCCCTATCGTCACATTTTTGAATTTTTTCTACCTATATTCCATTCCCACTGTGAAGCGTGCTCCCGTGAACACTAAATTTCCCACGAGAGCGTCGTGGAAAACGTGACATATCCGCTCGTACTTGATACTACGGGTGGTCAGTTTTCATTTATTTTGACAATGTTGCACCAATTGCAAGCTTTTGAAATTAATATGGTAGGATTATGACTAATTAATACATTTTTTGAAAAAAAAAATGGCGACTGTACCTCTATACTTTTTTACAAAATGGCAGCTCAAAATTTTTAAAAAGCCATAACTCGGGGAAAAATGACTCGAAAATTTTGAAAAAAATATTTTGGGGCTCCTCTGACACCCCCCTCCCCGCCCAAAACCATTAGAAAAACACGAAATTTTTATTTGCATTTGGCGAAAAACGAGAAAATTAAAACTAAAAAATACATTTTGGTCCCTCCCACCAAATAATTGCGTTGGGGGTCCAAAATTCTAGTCAAAATTTTCTCTCATCATGGTTGACCTTTCGGCATAGATTTCGTCGAAATCGGTGTCGGGGCCAAATCACCATGCTTACCCGGCTACACCCTTTTTGGACCATTGAATTCTAAAATTCGACTTCTTCAAGATGGCCTGTTCTGTCTGCAACCTCAAGGTCGAAATGAAACTTTTTGCAATCAAATTTTGAAATTATTCAATGTGATCAATCTGCAACTTCATTGTTGAGATAAGAATGAAGTTAGCTTAATTTATGAGCCATTTCAATTCGATCAACTAGTAATCTCAATATTGGAATTTTGAGCTCTAAAAATGAAAAAAAAAAACACGTTGACCGCAAAAATCTCGAAAACTAAGCCTCCTAGAAAAAAACTAATAGCTCGTAGAAGAAAAAGAATTTCAAGCTCTACAATTTTTATCTTTTGCATTTTTTTCGTAGCTCCCTTAGTTTGGCCAGAAAATCCATGTTTGCAATGTACAATTTTTTTTAAAATAGCATCGACTTTGTACATTTCCCGAAAACATGGAGTTTACGGCCAAACTAAGGGTGCTACGAAAAAAATTCAAGGGATGAAAATTGTAGAGCTTAAAATTTTCTTTCTCTTAAAACCTATTAGTTTTTTTCTAGGAGGCCTGGCTTTCGAGATTTTTGCAGTCAAAGTGGTTTTTTTTTAAATTTTCAAAGCCATCAACCTTATAAATGAACAACCCTGTATGTACGTATAGATACGAAAAAAATTGCTGAATTAAGTCTGGAATGAATAAGAATTCGACATCACTGACATTAGGCTAGTATTTGATCGAATTAAGATTCGATTGACCATTATATGGGAGGGGGGTAGCCTTTTAAAAAATTGTAATCACAGAAAGAGGGAGAGTCATTTTTTTGAAAGTTTCTAGATACCTTTGCAGAGAGAGATATAGACTGTAAAATATGTTGATAAATTCAATTTTCTTAATTTCGAACAAAAATCATCGAAAAATGAAACAAAAAACGAAAACAAAAATTTCAGTAAGAATTGAAATAATCAAAAAAATCATAATCAGGAATTTTCCGATTCATTCGTACCAAATTCTGCGGTTTCTCCATCCACTGAAACAGTACTCCGTTTCTAAACCCAATCTTCCAATCCCATCACGATGAGTCATCACAACACATGACGACCAAACCTCGCAAACTTCAAAAATACTCCAAACACGACCGACGAACATGGCAACAAAAGTGCAATTCGAGCCCATCTGACCACTCGCCCCTCACCCGACCATCATACCCAGTACAAGCACCTTTAATGTCAAGTTTACACGCACGCTCTTCGTCGATGCAACCGATCGAATTTTTTTTTTCAAGGCGTGAACCGACGTCGGAAAAAATTTCAATTAAATCCCACATCAATGACCAGTTCGGTTCAACAAACAACAAAGAGCGAACTCGAAACGGGCGAAATGAACACGAAACATTGTGCAAATTGAACCGAGCTCGTATCCAAATTTAGTCATGACTTGATTATCGTTCGACTCTAATACGTTTACCTTGTACTACACTGTAATAATAAACGTACGTATATAAATCCGGATAATTTTCTTTAAATGCCACCAACATTTGATCGCGAAGCCAACTCGATGTACGAGTAAAAAAAGAATCGCCCTAGTTTCATAATTCTTCACGATACATTTAACGTACATACATCGTTCTAGGTGCATTTGCACTTGAAAAAAATAAACATATTATCGTTACGTGTATTTACCAAAAAAATTATTATCCGATGGCATTCGTTGGCACTCTTTAAAGGTAACTTTACGTCTAGAATGTGTGAAGGAGACGGTGTTGGAAAAAGTAGGCGAATTTTCACGCGACAACGACGATATCAAAATACCTCTAAGGGTATTCAACGTGGCCGGAGATATACCCCTTTCTTCGTCCAAATCGTTAACAATACTGGAACCCATGTCGACGACACTTCACCTCACACCACGGCACATAATCGCGAACAAATCACTCGGCTTTCTCGATCTTCGATCTAAACCGAATACCAAACACTTTGCACAGTGATAAAGATAATTTCGCGATCGCTCACTTCACCGCAGCAGAGCTTTAGACATCAAAACATAAAACACGCCAATAACATTCTGAACGACGACCGACATCGCCTCGCCGCCGAGGTGGGAATAATTAATAAGACAACCGGTTACAACACATACGCGAACACGAACCATATAGTAAACGCGAATCGTTGAAAAAAAAACTATGTACTTGGAATCCTACGCGAGACCGCCGCCGTGCAAATCATCTACTGCCCAATCGATTAAGTACCAGAATGATATTCAGGTGTGTCTCGATCTCGAGAGTCGAGAACGCGGTACGAGGTTAGAAAATCATTCTTCCAACGTACGTAGACATACCTACGTTACATCACAATTCACAAATCACTACCTAGTAAATGATGATTCATAGTTTAGCATCGTAACCATCATAACAAGAACGCAACCCACAAGATATCCGACGGTACACTTGTTTGCCCAACAATTCGATACCATTCGATTTAAATTACACACCGATCACAGAAACCTTTTGAAATTTTTTCCACTTTCGTTAACGATAATGACCATCGCGATACGTGTAAAATACAAAACAAACAAAGCTACCTATTTGACGTATTTTTCGACCGAAAAAAATTCGACCGATGAACGCGAACCGATGAGTGTTTTTTGGTCACTACGTAGTGGACATATTGAATAGCCGTTCGTCGACTCGTACTGTAATCATTACTAATTCCACGGCTACTCACGCAAACTGTCCGTTATTATTTTCGTAATGGGTTTATGGTATTATTATACGTAAACGCAGGTACCTACGTTGAAATCGTCATAAGACGTTGATGAATACCATAAATTGCACGCTAACGATCTCTATGAGAATATCGTGCGAACCACCGAGTTTCCGAGATGCCCGAAAGACCGCGTACGAGGTCATTTTTTCCTTTCTTCAAAGGTAATTAATGTTAACAACTAAGACGAATGCGAGATGTAATCACACATCGTGTCAGGTGTTTATGATTTGTATCTTTATTTCGTTCCAACTGACACCTCGTTTCTTCGGAGATAAAGAATTACGTCATTTCGAACCTGTTGTGCGAATTTTCAAAAAAATTGATGAGTGTTTACTATTTCGATCAAAAGGTTTTCCTTGATCGATTTTTGTTCTTTTTCTGTTTAAATCGTTCAGAGTGAATTGGATTAAAAGTGGCACCTTCCATCATGAACACAGGCAATCACTTCTCAGGCCATGTATGCATGTTTGCATAATCTTGGAATTGCAGGATTGCGTTATGTATGCCACAAAAATGTTGATGGACATTCCGAGGTAGGGTAAATACGGGGTGGCCAAAACCAATCTAGACGATACAAGCCATGAAGCTAGATTTGGCAACTTTGCGCTAGACGACCGACTTGAGCAACTTAAATGTACATTTTCCGGCAAACGAAGTGTTTTTCTCGAAAATTGATAAGAACCAAAATTGTAGACCGAAAAATTTTCATTTGCTTCGTATAATTAGAATTTCGATCCGACGAATAATTCTTGAGTTATTGTCAAAAAACGGGTTTTGCTGATGGGTGAATTTTCAAATTTTCCGAATTTTCCGAACCAACGAAGCGTTCTTCGTGAAAATTGATAGAAACCAAAATTATAGAGCAAAATATTTCCTCTCGTCTTCAATTGTTGAAATTTCGATTTAACGAATATTCATCGAGTTATCGTCGAAAAACTATCTTCTCAGATTTGCGAATTTTCGCATTTTCCTATTTTCTG
>FIZU01034543.1:0-10969 GCA_900064475.1 Pseudococcus longispinus
AATGACAATTTTGACTAGAATATTCACAAATTTGACAAAAAAAATTACAAGTGACGAAAAATAATTATTTTAATCAAAAATTACTTGGAATTTAGAAATTTTGACCCAAAAAATTATAATTTTGACAAAAAAGACAGTTTGTACCAAAAAAAGGGCAATATTGAGAAAAAATAACGATTTTGACAAAAAATGACGATTTTGACCAAAAATTTCAATTTTGACCAAAAATGACAGTTTTTACAAAAAACGACGTTTTGGACCAAAAATAACAATTTTTACCTTGAAATGACAGTTTTGACCAAAATTTCACAATTTGGACAGAAAACAATTGATGGGCAATTTCTACTTTGAAATCACCATTTTGACATAGATTGACAATTCTGACCAAAAATGACAGTTTTTAGAAAAAACTATGTTTTGGACCAAAAATAACGATTTTTACCTTGAAATGATAGTTTTGACGGAAAACAATAATTGATGGGCAATTTCTACTTTGAAATCACCATTTTGACATAGATTGACAATTCTGACCAAAAATGACAATTTTGACACAAAATTGGCTATTTTGGCAAAAAATTACAATTTTTACCTTGAAATGACGATTTGGACCAAAAATTTACAATTCGGACTAAAAACTACAGATGAGCAATTTCGGCTTTGAAATCGCCATTTTGACCAAAAATGACAATTCTGACCAAAAATGACAATTTTGACACAAAATTGGCTATTTTGGCAAAAAATGACAATTTTTACCTTGAAATGACGATTTGGACCAAAAATTTACAATTCGGACTAAAAACCACAGATGAGCAATTTCGGCTTTGAAATCACCATTTTGACCAAAAAATGAACATTTTGACATAAATTGACAACTTTGACAATTTTAACCAAGAATTACAATTTTGACAAAAAATTGAAATTTTAACCAAAAATTTACAATTTGAACAAAAAACAATAGATGGGCAATTTCTACTTTGAAGTCACCATTTTGACTAAAAAATGACAATTTTGACTAAAAACGGAGAATTTCAACCAAATATGACAGTTTTGTCGGTTTGTAGTTGCACCTACGTTACAGCGGCTAGGGGAGTAGGTCGCAAAGTGGCCCCGCCGCCTAGTTTGCAATAAAAAATGAAGTACACTCTTCTTTTTCAAAAAAAAACAAGAATTCTCTTCAAGTTCTTCTGCTTTTTGATTTTTTTTTTGAAGTTTGGTGTTTGCTATTTTTGTTTTTTTAGGATTTTCAATTCTGTGCGAACTTCGCGTACAAAAGGTAATCACGGTTATAAAATTTTTTAAATAAAAATCTGATTTTCCAGACTAAAAGTGTAATTTTGTCATGGGGCAGGCACTTCCTCTGCCTACTTTGACTCTCAAAAAAGTATGACAAAATTTCGTGTCGTTTTTGGCAGGTTTGATCATCGGAAAAGCATATCCTATGCTAAAAAAGGTCATCGTCATTTCCATACTAATCACGAAACTATAGAACATAGGATATGCTTTTCCTGATTTAAGATTTTTTACAGCCCAAAAATGTCTCACAATTATTTCTCAAAGTCAGTGGAAATCTAATAATTTTTCAAGTCCAAAAAAATGTCTAAAAGTCACTGAAAAACTTAAAATTTTTCAAATTGTGGAAATGTCTTGCAAAATGACTCAAATTCAATGGAAATCTGATGATTTTTTTCCAAGTCCAAAAAAGTCTGACATTATGTCTAAAAGTTAGCGTTGAAAAAAATTCATTTTTATGACTTTTTCAAGAAGAATTTTCAAGAATGCGTCAGAAAAAAATCAAAATTTCACTGTTTCCGCCATTTTTTCAACTTTTTCTTTTTTTGGAAAAAATTTTTAAATTTGGGACAGAAAAATTCGAAATTTTTTCATTTTTACAACATTTTTTGACATTTTTTTCACTTTAATTTGAAAAACAGTTTTTACCCTCCCCCTCCCCCCTTCCCTACAAAATTTCGTCATTTTTGAAAACACTTCAATTTTTTTTTTTGGAAAATGACAAATGAGAAACTCTTATGACAGTTTGCCAGCCGCTCCCAATGGATCGATTTTGATCATTTTTTTCAAAATGTTTTCCTAAATGCATCGATAACGAAAGATATTCCTCGAACGATTCGTTAATCCGACCAATTCTTCAAATGAAATCATGTACTCGTAATATGAATTTTCTACTTTCGTATTTTCGGTCAAGATCATATTTATTCCAGAATTCATCGATAGAAACATCTTGCAACTCATTTGAAGGAAGCAAAAAAAGCAAAAAAAGGGACGTGTTCCGTGCTCACACATCCCAACATTCATCTCCATTCAGTTCGCAACACATCTGTCGACGCGTTTTACAAAACCACCCTACGCATATGGACATTACTCGACCACCCTCATTCTGCGTACTCGCCCATTTGTAAAAAAATCCCATAAAAATTAATTTCTACGATATTTTTTATCTCCGCGACCTCGTTTAAATCGAGTTATCTCGATTCGTAAACAAAAAAACAGCACGGATACCGAAAGAGAGAGAGAGAGCAAGAGACGACAGAACAGAAGGAACCAGCTCGAGCGACACCAACGATGCGATGCAGGGTGCAATACAGAGAGAGATTACCAAATGGGGAAGACCTTTTTTTAGTTTTCACCATCCGTATTATGTCTCATTATCGGTCAAGTTCAATTTACTCGGGCATCGGATCGGGGTATCTGCTGCAGTCGTCGTGTCGCCATCGTACAAATATATAAGGGTGATTCCCGCGTCTAGTCTTCTTTGAAATAGAGTGTTGTCGCAGTCTTTGCTATAGGTGACGTCATCTTTGTATTTATGCATCTGGAACTAGGAGTATTTTCGGGATTACTTTGCCCTAGAAAACGAGCCGGCAAATATAGGGGTCTTGCGGCGATACTTTTTCTTTCATCTGTATGCACACAGATAGACGAAAAAGAAAGGGAGAGACCGAAAGCCCGTCTATAAATATAACGTAATAATTCGGAGTCCAAAGCTCGCGATTCGTATCAGTACATTAGGATCGATACTCTCACAAAGAGAAACTCTCATAGGTGAAAATTCGTTCATTTCTTATCTCAATCTATCTATACTCGAGTACTCGTAATACGAGAATCGAATTATGCGTAGTATTCGTATCAGATACAATGTCTCTTTATCACTTCCCAAAGGTCTAAAAATATCCGGACGACGCCGGCAACCGCGCTAACTCGATTTTCGACAGTACGAAATTTCTTCCATTCGAAACAACAACATGGAAAATAAAAACAAAACGTGATCAATGCATAAACTCTACGCGGTCCTCGATCCCCCGTTCGTCTCGTGGGCATAACGACTCTCTTTGGCTTTATTATCTCATCGAGCTATCTCATTACCGGCATTGTTATCGTTCTCCGGAGCAGGTCATATACACTTCTCGCTTCAAAAATATACACGAGTCGGTGTATAAATATATTATAATCATAATAAGTCGACGATGAGGGCGTTCGCGTTCTTTTCGCGATCATTTTATCCCCAAGAATATCTCGAGCTCTCGAGACCGGATCATTTTTTCCTACTTCGTAACTCTTCGCACCGAATCGAGATTATAAACAATTCCTTCTTCTCCCGCCGCGTCGCATTTTTTGAACACGCGCTTCGGGCATCTGTCGTGACTAAATTTCATTAATTATTCACGCCGAAGTCGCAGCCGCCGCTATTTCTACATACGAGTATTTTTCACAATCGTACGTACGACCAAAGTATATACATACGTTTACATGAATTCCTGGCTAAAAGCACGCGACTCGGAGCACGACGCGAACGTTGCGAAAAAAAGTAACAACCATCGACCGCTAGAGTGATTCGCATTGCCCCCCCCCCTCTCCGTATCCACTTTACAGAGTATTTATAGCATTCGTATATGAAAATACGTGCAATGTGCAACGAATGAAAGAAAAATTTCAAAAAGAGCAAAAAAACGACACGAATAACCCTTCTTTGTACCTTTCGACGCGTCTATTTCCGAAAAGAAAACAAAAGAACCGTATACGAATAAATTACTTATACGAATCACCATCGAGTCGACGAGCTCGAGCGACGATTTGATTGTTTTTACAACTCAGACAAAAGGTTATTGCGAACAGGAAATGCATTATGATGTTTGTCGTCGCGACGCGAACGAGTCGAGGTGCCGTGACTTTGTCATCATCGCGGAGTCGCGTGGTATTGTTTAGATTTGACTTCGTTCGTCGCTTTGCTTTTGTTTTTCGCGATAAATGGCGAAGCTTTGATAATAAGAAGGTCTATTGTCCGTGAAATATGAATGGGTGGAGAGGGGGTAGAAATTGGAATAAAAAGACTAGGAGTTGTTATAGCATACGCTCGATCCAGAATGTTTTGTTAGTCAGAATGCCAAAATTTTTGGAAAATCTGGCCAGTGATTCCTTTGTAGAGTATTTTTTTGCGAGTTGATTTTTGAAAAGAATCGTTCGTAATTTTTTTGAAAGTTCTGTCAATAATTTGGCTCAGAAAAATCATACCCATGAAAATATTTAATGAATCTATTGAAAAAAAAAATTGGACCAAAATTTTATACTCAAAATGTCACAATGTAGAAGGGTTCTTTCGAGTGTTTATTTGAATCTAATTAAATTCATGTAAAAGAAAATTAGTCTCATTGATCAATTTTTCAGTATAAATGTTTCAAGTACATAAATCCAAATGAATTTGGAACACATTTAGATTGATAGATAGACGAAAATATTTATTAATTAAATTTGATAATTAAATCTTGATGCAAAAATATTGATGTGTCATGCGTCATCGGTACAACTACGTCGATTGAGATGTGACTGGAGATTTATACTTCAAAAGTAATCTCGATGACACGATTATGATCAAATTAGGTATATTACGTCTTTTTTAAATCAATTTAATCAAATCCAGATGGTCCCCCTTCTTTGACAGCAGATTCAAAAATCCAAGTCCAAAAAAGTCGGACAAAATGTCTAAAAGTCAGCATCCACCCATATATATAAAATCCACGACGCGACGCGACGTGTCCGTCCGTAACGCTGACATTTCCCGTGACTTTTAGACATTTTGTCAGACTTTAATTTGATGACATTTTAAAAAAATCCTGAAATGACTAAAAAGATGATTTCTACTTTGAAATGACAATTTAGACTAAAATATTCACGACTTTGAGACATTTTGTCAGACTTTTTCGGAATTGAAACAATACTGTAAGAAAAGTTTCGATCAGCAAAAGCATACCTTATGTTTTATAGTTTTATGGGTAGTATGGAAATGACGGGGCTTTTTACCTTGAAACGACAATTTTTACAAAGACTGACGATTTGGACCAAAACTAACGATTTTTACATTGAAATGACAAATTCGATCAAAAATTCACTATTTGGACAAAAAAACGATTGATGAAAAACGGATATTTTGATCAAAAATGACACTTTTTACGTTGAAATGACAATTTCTACTACGAAATCAGGAAATCACCATTTTGACAATTTTGACATAGAGATTGACAATTTTGATAACAAATTATGCTTTGGACTAGAAAATAAAATACGACCAAAAAAACGATGATTTTGACAAAAAATTATACTTTCTACTTTGAAATCACAATTTTGACAAAAGATGACAGTTAAGACTAGAAAATATGACAAAAAACGATGATTTTGACCAAAAATTAAAATATTGACAAAAAATTACGACTTTTACCTTGAAATGACATTTGTGACCAAAAGTTCATAATTTGGAAAAAAAGCCATTGATGAATAACGGAGATTTTGACCAGAAATGACACTTTCTATTTTGGAATCACAATTTTGACAAAAAGTGGCAGTTAAAGACAAGAAATTATGACCAAAAACGGTGATTTTGACCAAAAATGAAAATATTGACAAAAAATTACGATTTTTACCATGAAATGACATTTGTGACCAAAAATTCATAATTTGGACGAAAAAAAAAACAATTAATGAATAACGGAGATTTTGACCAAAAATGACACTTTCTATTTTGGAATCACAATTTTGACAAAAAATGGCAGTTGAAGACTAGAAAATATAAGAAAAGGGTGATTTTGACCAAAAATAAAAATATTGACAAAAAATTATCATTTTTACAAAAAAATCACAATTTTTATCTCGAAATGACATTTGTGACCAAAAATTCATAATTTGGAGGAAAAAAAAACAATTGATGAATAACGGAGATTTTGACCAAAAATGAAAATATTCACAAAAAATTACGATTTTTACCATGAAATGACATTTGTGACCAAAAATTCATAATTTGGACGAAAAAAAAACAATTAATGAATAACGGAGATTTGACACTTTCTATTTTGGAATCACAATTTTGACAAAAAATGGCAGTTGAAGACTAGAAAATATAAGAAAAGGGTGATTTTGACCAAAAATAAAAATATTGACAAAAAATTATCATTTTTACAAAAAAATTACGATTTTTATCTCGAAATGACATTTGTGCCAAAAATTCATAATTTGGACGAAAAAAAAAACAATTGATAAATAACGGAGATTTTGACCAAAAATGACACTTTCTACCTTGAAATCACAATTTTGACAAAAAATGACAGAACTGAAAATAAAAAATGACAAAAAACGATGATTTTGACCAAAAATGATTTTTATAATCAAAGAAAAATCGATTCGTGCATAACAGCAGCTAGGGGCTAGTTATCCATAAAATTTTATAAGTTCAAAAAGTCAAAAAAAGTCTGACAATATGTCTAAAAGTCAGCGTGACGGAATTTTCCACGAGATCACTCCCCATAGCAAAAGCATGTCCTATGCTAAAAGTCAGTAGAAATCTGAAAATTTTTCCAAATTCGAAAAAGTTTGACAAAATGTATGATTTTAGCTTTTTGAAATTTTCCAAGTCCATAAAGTTGGACTTTTTGAAATCTAAAAGCTCGTTTGAATTCTTAAAAATTTTCTAAACCCAAAAAATCTGTAAAAAGTCTCACAAAATGTCTGAAAAATCAGTGTTAGAGAAAAAGTTGTCTGACAATATTCTGAATTGAACTTTTCTTGAAATTTTCAAGTCTATAAAATTAAAATTTTCCAAGTCCGAAAATTCATTTGAATTCTGAAATTAATTCCAAGGCTAAAACATGGTCTTACAAAATATATAAAAGTAAAGGATTTTAGTGGGAGAATTTCGTAATGGAATTTTTTTGAAAAATTTTCAATATCTATTTCCAATTGCAAAAAGTTAATAGAAATTTAAAAAAAATTCAAAAGTCTGACAAATTGTCTGAAAGTCAGCCCAGTATCTGAAATTTTCCTTGTTCAAAAACTCAGAATTGTTTGCCTGACAAAATGTCTAAAAGTCAGCATTATCTCTGAAATTTTCCAAGTCCTCGAAATCAGAAAATTTTTCCAAGTCGAAAAAAGTCAAAGTCATTGTCGAAGAATTTCATCGGGGTTTTCACGGAATTTCCCATAGTAAAATCATATCTTTTGCTTTAAAAAAAAAGTCACAATTGTGAAATTGGTGATTGATTTTGGAGATTTGAATCGTTCGCGAACTACTATACTAGCAATGATTTTAAAAATATTTATGAATATATTGCGATAAAAAATTCGCGGCTTGATCAAAATCGGTGGCGTATTTGTGGGGAAGGGGGGGGGGGGTTGTAAAGAGGTCGTGGTCCCCCTGAAATTAAATTTCAAATTTTGACTGGTAGCCCAGTAAAATTAGGGGGAAAAACGGGAAAAAAAGGTAACCGGTATTTTATTGCGAAAAAGTGTTGAATGGGGTCCCAATAGTCACCACACAAAACCCTCGGTCCCTAGCTGACGGGGCAACTCCCAGGGAGGTTGAAACGTCACCCCATGTTTCGTTTTTTGCAAATTACGCGAGACGTTTGAGAGATAACGTAAAATGAGTGATATAATAAAATGATCTACATAAAATTTCCTACAAAATGATACCATGCATTGCCCCCCCACCTTCCAATATGAGTCTCACCAGGGGATGAGGCAAATGGAACAAGTTTTTAAAAAAGTCGTTTTTCATGAATAACTCGAAAATTTTCGCAATCAGGTAACATTAGTATGGAACAAAAAATATTCCACGTAAAATTTCCCATAAAATGATGTAATTTTATTTTAGCACCTCCCCCCTCCCCCTCCCACCACCCCAAAAATTGAATGATACAGAGAAAAGTTTTCAGCAAAAGTTGTTCATTTTTCAATTCTAGACAATATAAGTTCTTACAACTTTTTCATTTCAACCATTATTTTCTTGGAAAACATCAACTAAACTCGCAGTACTCATTGCCAAAACTCAAAAATTTTCGAGTTTGTTACGAATTCTGTCAGTTTTTATCAAATAACTCGAAAAATATTAGCAATTTGAAAAAAAAACTACTTTGGGACAATAAAACAATAAAGAAACGAAGAAAAGTAGAAAGAAACCAAATATCAAAATCATATACCGAAAGAAAGTCTGCCATTCTTCGTTTCGTGAAACTGCGTGATTGTCGAGGTGTAATACGATACTCGCAAGACACGATTGTATTTCGCGTCAAGTCTCACTTTTCACAAAATTCCACCTAATTGAGTCGAAAGATTATCGCAATACTACCACAGGAAGATTTACTCACCCTGCCACTTGATAAGTATAACTTACCGGTACAAAACACCCAGAGGGGAGAATTCGGAACCCAGAAACATTGGCGAACAAAACAGTTTGAAAAAAATTATTGCGAGCGATTTTTTTTTATATGGTTTCTGAGGTAATTCGAAAGGGAGCTTATAGACGTAGACACATAGACGATCGTACGAGTCCATTGAAAGGTTTTAATCTCGGGATTACGCGGTTATGGAAAAAAATTTCCATCCAAGATGGCCTATCGAATTGACACCGGTGATTTATATTTCACTTTCGTTCACGGTCACGTTTTCTTTTCGCTGCTCCATCTCTCCTTATCCCTTTACAAGTGCTCGTGCAGCGAGGCGGTTTCATCAAAAGGATTCAAAGTCAGCGGGCGAAACCGCAATTTTAAACGGACGGTTTTCGGAGGCATCACGATAGGCGACGTTGAAATATCGTATATGTAAAAATGTTGGCAGCAACGACGGAGACAAATTCCCAACTACGAAGACAAGGTCGATGCCGGGCGGCGTGGTTCATTGTTGCGTAACTTGGAAGACCCAAAGAAGCCGAAGACCGAAGACCGCATCTTCATTACACACGACTCCCATAGATTCGTGCGCCAGTCGTAAGATAAATTTACGATCGAGAATTACCGCACTGTTTACAGCAAAGTTTCATTTCGCGCAATTCAATAGCCTAAGTACACAGGTACTCGTACATCGTATATTGATACGATTTATTACACTTGTGTTTAAAATGTGACGCTTGACTATTTCAATTAGCGGTAGCGCGCTTTCAATCAAAACATCAAAAGTTGTGCGGCTTTCACTCTTTTGTCGGCTGTTTGCAAATGTAAAAACTTGGACGTATACTCGGTACGAATGTACTCGTATTTTACGAGATTTTGCGTAGAAAACGCATTCTCCGGTCGAGTTGTAAAAATAGAGAATATACATAAAAAATAACAAAGAATACGAACGAGCAGCCGTTTACACCATACGGTAATCTGTTACCTGCTCGTCCTGATGGCCTGCTGGTTGACCTTTCGTGTCCTTTGTAACGATTCTGTGATCGATTGCTGCTTAGATTTCCAGTTACCTTTTTTATATAATTTTGTGTAGGGAATTAACCTTTCCGAAGATAATGACCGCGATGATATTGTGAAAGCGAACACGTGACGAGGCGTAGATTCTCCAAGGGTTCCCTTTTTTTTTTTGCCTTTCGTTCTGCTTTTAGTTTTTCTGAGAAATTCGTACGTACGGATTTATTTATTTATCTTGTATCGAGTCGAGTATTGTATTCGAAACGAAGGGTTCTTTGATTCTTCTGGCTAGGGGCGATTTGAAGACGGTAACGGGGATGGGGAATTATTTAGACGATTTATTCGGATGATTTTATTCTAAGTATGAAGATAGAAGTAGTTTTTGGAAGTGGTGGGGAAAGGGGATAATTTAGAGGGAAAAGTCTCCTCTATTTTCTTACTAGATAAGAACCCACGAGCAAAAAAAATGTTATCTAAACTTATGTGTGTTCAAGAAAAAGTACCTAAGGTTTATTTTTTCAAAACACGTTTTTGGATAAATTTCAGCCAATTTTGACCCGAATTTGGAAAAAAAGTAGTTTTAAAAAAATACGCCTTAGGTACTTTTTCTCAAGTCCATAAAGACGCGATATTTGAAATTTTCCAAGTCCAAAAGGTCATTTGAATTTTGAAAAATTTTCCAAATTCAAAGAAGTCACACAAAATGTCTAAAAGTCAACGTAACGGATTTTCGCAATGTAAATTTCGTAATGGATTTTTTTCGAAAAATTTCCGAAATCCAGTTCCAAATACAAAAAGTTAGTAGAAAGCTGAAAAATTTTCCAAATTCAAAAAAGTCCGAAAAAAATTTAAAGTCAATCTTGGATAAAAAGTTGTTTTGACAAAATGTCTCATTTGAACTTTCTTGAAACGTTTTAAGTTCATCAAGTTAAAATTTTTGAAGCACAAAAATTCATTTGAGCTCCGAAAAATTTTCAAAGTCAGAAAAACTCTGACAAAATGTATGAAAGCCAGGATTATCTCTAAAATTTCCCCGGTCCAAAAAATGTCTCGTGAAATGTCTGAAAGTCTGATTTCGAAACAATCTAGATTTTTTCGTTCGAAACTCAACTGGCCACTCTATAAAATTTCTGAAATTTTCCAAGCCCAAAAAATCGTTTGAAATCTTAAAACAGGGTGTCTAACAGGTCATGAAGTCATGAAAAGTCATCATTTTGGAAGGTGGGTCATGAAAGTCATGAAAAAGTCATGATTTCAGCTCAAAATTGACTTCCAAAAAACGAAATTTA
>FIZU01034545.1:0-11624 GCA_900064475.1 Pseudococcus longispinus
CTTTTATTGTCTAGAATTGAAAAATGAACAACTTTTGTTTGAAACTTTTTTCTGTGCGGTTCAATTTTGAGGGAGCTTGGAGGGGGTGTGGGGGAGGGGCTAAAATGAAGTTGTATCATTTTATGGGAAATTTCACGTACAATATTTTTTGTTCTGTACAAATTTTACCTCTACATCAAACTTTTTGAGTTATTTATGAAAAACGACTTTTTTGAAAATTTTTTCAATTTGCCACCCCTCTTAGTAGGGCTAATTTTGGAAGGTGGGGACGAAGCATGGTATCGTTTTATAGGAAATTTTATGTAGATTATTTTTATACCACCCCTTCAACGCTAGCTCTCAAAAGTCCCAAGAGCCATTTGAAATTTGAAAATTTTTCCAAGTCCAGAAAAGTCGACAAAATGTCTAAAATTCAGTGTGATGGAATTTACAAGTCCAAAAAGTCAATCGGTCGAAATCTGTCAGTCGTTATATCCTAGGGCTAAAAAAAACATTCAACCACGAAAGTAACTTGCTGGAGCTTTTTGAAAGTTTTCCAATGCCTCGACTTTTGACTGGAGAAAATATTTGACCACAAATGAGACCTCGAAAGTTGGCCAAAAGTTTGACTTTCGACTGGAGGAAATTTTTGATCACGATTTTCCACAAAAATGAGACCGAGCCAAGTGAAACATTGTAGCTTTTGAACTTTATCAATTTTATGCGGAGAGCTGAATCGACCGCGGAGCTTTCCTACGTCATAAAAAAGCATTCAACCATGATAGTAACTTGCTGCTGGAGCTTTTGAAGGTTTCTCAATGGCTCGACTTTTGATTGGAGAAAATATTTGACCACAAATGAGTCCTTGAAAGTTTGCCAAAAGTTCGACTTCTGACTGGAGGAAATTTTTGATCGCGATTTTCCACAAAAATGAGACCGAGCCAAGTGAAACATTGCAGCTTTTGAACTTTATCGATTTTTTGGGGAAAGCTGATAGATCCCGGAGCTTTCCTACGTCACGTCATGAAAAAAGCATCCAACCATGAAAAAAAGAAGATAGATCCACTCTTGAAGCGGACATATTGGATCATGGATATGTCTTTTTAAAAATCATTACTTTTCAAAAGTTCGACAAAAAGTCCCTGTCATTTTTGGAAATCTGAAAACTTTTCCAAGTCCAAAAAAGTCTGACAATATGTCTAAAAATCAATTTTCTAAGTTGAAAAAAAAACTAAATTATTTGTCTAACAAAATGTCAGCATTATCTCTGAAAATTTTCAAGCTCAAAAAATCAATGGAAATCTGAAAATTTTTCCAAGTTCCAAAAAGTCTGGAAACTCTGATTTGAACATTCTTGAAATTTTTTAAGCACACAAAGTTGAAATTTTCTGAATCCAAAAATTAATTTGAGTTCTCAAAAATTTTCCAAGACCAAAAAGGGTAATTTTCGGGTAATTTCGTCGTAATTTCGTAAAATTGAATAAATCTTGGGATTTCTTGAAGTATCTTGTAAATATCTTGAGGAAATCTTGTAAAAGCGTGAAAAATCTCATAATCCGAAGACCAATCTCGAGGGTTGGCAACGCTGAATCTGACTCGGATTCGAACTAGTTCGTTTCCACAAAAATCTGAATATCTGCGCGCGCAGCTTAAGGATCTATCGGGGCCGCAGGTCGACTCGACACATAAAAACCACATAACTCATGGTACACGAATATTCGAAGCCTCGTAGTCAAAATCCACTACGATGGCAAAATCAACATACGACATAAGCCCAAATATTTCACATTCCTAGCCGCATCCAACTCATTACTCGACAACGATCTCATCACGATATACGAAAATCCAATTAACCAAATGATTAGGTGGTATCTTCCACACGACGACCGAGGTTCGGGCTTGCGTAAAATTAACAACGCTTCGGCACTCTTCCAACAAATTGTATGGTAATTCGAACCTGCGAAGCAAATCGTTCGCTTGTATGTGTACAATCGACGCACATTCGAAACCCCAGTGCCAGCTTGTCTCAGGCACATTCGCATTCGCCAGCATCATCGCTTCGGACAAAGATAGATAATCATTAGCCGAGTAATATTGTCCGATTTGTGGAATTTTATACGTCCAAGTTCGAGTCGAATCCGATCTAGGGAAAAGAAACTCGTTTCGAGAGACGTTAATTGATTAATTTCAACCGATAATATTTCCTCTTCTTCGCATCTCCTTATCTATATCGTTTAAATCATCAGTCTGTTGAATCGTTTACATTGCTGGCTTGATGGCTGCTTTTGCGCCGATGCCACCTCTGTATACCTCTCACCATCTCAATTCCATATTTCAACGGTGTAGGTGAATTTTGCGTTAATGATTTTCGACGCGGTTCTTTTCCACCTTCTTTTCAGATTTACACGAAGTCATTGTACGTTTGGGTTGTTTTCTTTATTTATTTTGTTTTTTGTTATGATCATTACGAGTATATTATGGCATTCGTGTGCGAATATCTTGATTCTTGTATTATTTCGAAGATTTTCACAGATAATGACTATTTTCTTTCCATTCGGATGTCGATTTACATACAGTTTTGGATTTCGAAAGCTCCCGGATCCGCGAAGAGGCTCATTAATTGGTCGTATACGTAATATAACATCTTCTCGATAACATATCTTCGTGCGGTGTGGTTTTTCATTCTGGCTGATTCACAATTCGAGGTTGGTATCCAGTTTTTAGGTGATTTCGGTATTTTTCTTCTTTTTCGATTCACGTATTTCCGAAAGTTGTTTCGGAGGAAATGAACGCAAAAATATGGGATATCGAGAGGTATTCATCTCAACGAACGTTGTCAAACGAATACTGATATCCATCTATTTGAACCTCGAGATCGAAAAATTTTCCCACTATCGAGATATCAACGTTTCATGACCCGAATACTTTTTATCAGCACGATTATTATTTTAATGAAACGGAAATGAAAATTGTATTGAGTGAATCTAATCAGTTTTCTCTTGGTAATTTTTCTCAGCCGCATGTGCCTACCAAATATCAATCATTTTTGCAAATTTGGCACCTGTATACACCTAATGATGTAAGTATTTTTTGTTTTAACACCCCCCCCCCATTTTCCCATAATTTGAGTACATTTTTCACTGCTTTGGTTTTTGTTACGTCCTTCACTTTTCTTTCACGGTGGTTCCGATTGCCATTTCAAAATTATCATTCGAATTAATAGATATTTATTCATACATACGTTGAAATATTATTCAAATTTTCTCATCATTAGATTGAAATATTGTAAAAATTTCAAAGAAATAATTTTTCCCAATTTTTGCGTTCTTCCTCATTCAATTTGAATTTGAATCAAATCAAAATTTTCTGAAAAAGAATGCATTGGTTTGGAAAAATGACTCCACAATTCCAGAAATGAACCAATAAATTATCGAATCACATCAATACAACATTAAATCTTAATTATCATTATTTTGCTAGTTTTTCAAATATTTCAACGTTATTATTTCCCAAGAATTAGATAAAAACAAAGAAATTCATTAAAGTTCACCACCATTGTACAAATTACTTCATTGAGAAGCCTCCGAAAAAATATTCAATTCGTTTAGAAATAATGTAGTTGATGAAAATTCGGTCAAATATTTTAAATATTGTAAAATGGTTCAAATTTTGAAAAAAAAGTTCCAAATTGCAAAAAAAAGTAATTCTAAATGGCATAAAAATTGTTGAAATATCCTTAAATTGATTGAAAAAAAAACAAAATTCTCGAAATTGTCACAATTACAAAATCCGTTCAAATATTGATAAAATTGGCACAAAAACGTCAAAAAACTGTGAAAAATGTTTAAAAACATGTTCAAGGAATTTTTAAAAATTTTGAAATTACGTCAAAATTATTTAAAAAATGGTAAAAATTGTCTGAAAAATCGAAAAAATTTCTAATTTTTTTTTGTTTTAGTTTCAGCAAATTTTAATAGAAATTCGACTATTTTTCTCACACTTTAACGATATAATGAGAAAATTTTGTAAAAATTTACAAATTTTTAATGAAATTTTGAACAACTTTTACAACATTTCAGACAATTTTACAACTTTTTCAATATTTTTATGTAATTTTGAATATTTAAACACCGTTTTATGCATTTTTCACGATTTTTCAACAACTTTCGCAACTTGTTCAATAGTTTTTTACGAAATTTTGAACAATTTTTACAACACTTTAGACGATTTTCATGTCTTTTTTACAACTTATACAACTTTTTCAATATTTTCAATGATTTTTATGAAACTTTGAACATTTAAACACAGTTTTATGAATTTTTCACGACTTTTTAACAACTTTTGCAACACCTGAGACAATTTTCACGCTTATTTTACAACATTGAAATTTTTTTCAATGATTTTTATAAAATTTTGAACAACTATTTCAACATTTTGGACAATTTTTACGACTTTTTCACAACTTTTGCAACACTTTAGACAACTTTCACGTCTTTTTTATAAGTTTTGCAACAATTCAATGATTGCTATGAAATTTTGAACATTTGTACACCGTTTTATGCATTTTTCACGACTTTTTCAACATTTTCAATGATTTTTATCAATTGTTAATTTACTTTTATTCAATTTTCATCAAAATACAATTTTCAGCCAATTTTTTGTAAAAATTCAGGAGTTTTTATAACACTTCTATGATATTGTAAGTAAAGTTTTCGACAACTTACACTTTTCAGATAAAATTTTATCAATTTTTACATTTCTTGTACCTGATTTTCATAAAAATGAAACAATTTTTCTTACTTTTTTTATGGTAATTTTAGTTCATTTTGGGAAAATTTTCCAATTTTTGATAAAGTTACATTAATTTTTAAATAATTTTCACAAAAATTTAGCAATTTTTCTCTCATTTTACACAATTTTCATCTCAGTTTTAAAAATTCTCAACATTGAACATATTGAAGCAAATTTATTGTTATTTTTATCATTTTTTGAGTACTTCAGCTATTATCGTGGAAATATTTTTCATTTTTGAGATTTGAATAATTTTTACAATATTTGAAGCAATTTAGGGCCTATTTTGAGCAAATTTAGTATACTTTTCTCTATTTTTACGTAATTTTCATTAAAATTCAACAGTTCTTCTCAAACTTTTACGATATTTTAAGTACATTCTGTAATAATTATTTCTATCTCATTTTCGAAAATTTTCAAAGTGTTTTAAGCGAATTTATTGTTCTTCTCAAAATTATAACAAAATTCGTTGAAATGTTTTTAAAATTGCACAAAAAACTCAAAAAACAGTTTAAATTGATCAAACAATAATTCTAAAATATTTTTAAACATTTTGAAATTTTGCCAAAATTATTTGAAAAATGGTAAAAATGGTAAAAATTGTTCGAAATATTGGAAAAATTACCTGTTTTTATATCAATTTCAATGAATGGGTAAAAATTCAACAATTTGGGTAAATTTAGCAAAAGTCTACACACTTCTGATGATATTTCATAAATTTCTATGTTATTTTTACCAAATTTTCATCGAAATTTTACGATTTCTTTTTCATATTTTACATAATATTTTATCTCATTTTTAAAAAAATTTCGAGGTAGTTTTAGCTATTGACGTTTAATCAATTTTTGAGTAAATTTTTCACAATTTAATGAATTTTTATGATATTTTCAGAAATTTTAAGATTGTTGCTAACATGTTTATTATTATTTTATCAAAACCAACAAAAACTGTAAAATTTTTCCTCCATTTTTCACGACGTTTTCAAATAGTTTATGGTTATTTTACAAAATTCTTCCAAAATTTTCCAAATTTAACAATTATTGCGAAATTTTAAAGAATTTTCAAGATGTTTTCAAATTTTTTTCTAATTCCTCCAACATTTTGAACGATTTTTATAATAATTCAAGCAAGGTTCGCTACTAAAAAAGACTCCCCTTTCTGCCTCTCCACGAACAACAAACAATATTTCATAACTTCTTCGCCGCTTGCCCTCTTCCTCTCACAACGCTCCTCTAAATAATACCTACACTAAATCATTCCCAACATTTATGCGATTTTCAATCAATTACCCATATAATTTCATCAACAATGCGAAAAATGAATAAAAAAAATCCCAACATTCCACAGCCATCCGTGCACATTCGACTCACGCATTCGACTATTTTGCAGGTCACCGAAGACACATTCAAATCACTAAACCATCGCCGACGAACGACTTCGATAATGAACTAAAACATCTCTACTCGTTAAACAGTTGTAAAATCTTCTTGAGCGATTAAATTTATCGTCGACCACAGCAGCATTCATTATGCTCACATAATTTCACCGTTTCTCTCGTCTGTGGAAATTCTTCAACAACAATGAAGCTGCATTTTATACTAGTTGTATGTCAAATATGGCTCATGAAAGCTCAACAAAGCGCCACATTCGACCCGATCGATTACATAAGCGATTTCAGGGCATTATCGAAGCTGCCCAATTTCGTCGATAAAACTGAGCTGCTCCCTTTGCTGATCACGAACGCGACCAATCACACATTTCATATATTTACAGCTCCTCGCAAATTTGGTAAATCGACGATTATCGATATGATCCGTCGATTCGTCGAATTGCCTATTAATTCGACATCGGGCGAGATCATAAATAAAACTAGGACGACGAATTTTAAACTATTCACAGATACGAAACTCGATTTGAAGATCTCTCGGAATAAGGAATTCGTCCAACAGCATTTCGGCGAGTATCCGGTATTGCTGTTGAATTTGACTGATGTTCGCGGAGGTTCGTTGCCGGAGCAGAGACGGTATTTGAAGGCAGCTTTGCAGAGAATGGCTAGAAAATACGCTTGGTTGTATGTGAAGTTTACGAAGGAACCGCAGGTGAAGACGAACGATACGGATATTGTGGTGAGGAGATTGCAGTACCAAGGTATAGGTCGGTTGATCACTGGGGAGATCAGCGATGGTGATATGATCGACGCATTGCAGGATTTGGCCAGAGCGATATTCGATCATTTTGGCAAAGAACCTTTCATATTGATCGATTCGTTCGATACGCCGATGCAAGAAGCCAGTCGTCATAATATCTACGAGACAGCCAACGTGACCGAATTCATGAATAATATGCTCTTCATGGGTCTGAGATATGGGCCTTTTATATCGCATCACGTCGTCATCACTGGTACGTCCGCATCGTTTGCCAAAATAGCAGCTCACGAGACCAGAATCCATACTCCAGGATTTCTCGAGCAATCTTCATTCGTGCCTTATTTCGGATTGACTTCGAGTGAGGTGGATCAATTGCTCGGTGCTCAGAATGCTCCGAAGGAAGAACGCCAAAAACTCGATCTCTATTACAACGGGTATTACTGCAAAGATCCAAGTGCTACGTCTGCTGGAAAAATTTACAATATTTTCTCGGTTCTTAAATATCTCCGAGAACGTTCCCAAAGTGGTAAACCGAATTACCGAAATTATTGGCAGCAGACTGGCTCGATGAAGAACTTTAATATCTACTTGAGTGCGCCAGCAATTCGAGGCTTGCTTTACAATCTGATCCTACGCAAAAGTTTGAACCTCCAATTCGAGGAGACTTTCACATTAAAGGAGTTCGACCAACTAAAAGAATTACAATACAACGAAAACCCATTCCAAGGCGATCAAGGCACGTTGTACTTTATGTATTTCATAGAACATGGCTACCTGGCTCGAAGAAATTTCAAAACCGAACCCAACAGATATTATATTGCCAACTTGGACGCCGAATTCGAAATAATCAACATTATTCATTTATTTTACAAATCGCATAACCTCAATTTGGACCCAATCAGTGATCAATTCGTTAAAATTTTAGAACAAGCTACGTATCCGAACGATAACTTAAAAGAATTGAAAAACGAGGTAAAAAGGGCAGTCGATAGATTACCAGATGCTAATCGATTGAGCTTTCAAACGATGCTGCTTTGCGCGGCCAGACTCAAGTATCCCTTGACCACCACTCGCCTGGTATCTGTCGATGAAACAACAGCTTATACCAATGTGACAGAAACCAAAAGCGTTGATGTAATTGTACAAAATGATGAGCGAGATGTTCTACATTTGATTTGTGTTAAAAATAAGGCGATTCTGGAGGCTATTTTGAAAGAAGCCAAAGCTGCCAATCCTCAAGATTTTGTTGCCGTTCAAGGCAGACAGAATAGGATATTGGGTATTTATCTGGGAGATCATAATGATATCGATTTTGAAATCGTAGGGTCAAAGTAGGTGTTTATTATTTAATTGATTAGTATTAGAGGTGTTTTTCTTTATTTTAAGTAGTATTTTTTCTAAATGAATATAGATTTTTTTTAAATGGCTTCTGATAACGATATTTGAATAAAATCGAAAAAAATGTAAATATAATCCTTTGTAGACGATTTTTTTTTGAAGAATTTGGTATTTTGGCGTCAAATACTTTACATACGAAAAAAATGAATAAAATTGTACGATCGAATATTTCTATATTGCTGGTTCAATTTCTTTTATGGAAAGAGGAGAAGAGAATTTAGGGGAAGGGAATTCTGAGGAAGGAGCAACTCACAACATTTTTTTAAAAAAACTTGAAAATGACAAAAATTGATCGAATTTGAAAAATTGGAATTTTGTGGAAAAATTATTACCAAAAGTTTTATTATTTCATCTTTTTTATTACAAAAAAATATATATTTCCCATGAAAATTTCAAAGATTTCTACCATTTTTTCAACCCTTATTTTACAAAATTTTGTATCGATTAAAAAATTAATTTCAAAAATATTACCTACCCTTTTTAAATGACTCTCGTGAAATTATAAAAATAAAATGTGACGAATTTTGCTACTTTTTCACAAATTTTCACAACATTTTCAGACCTCAAAAATAGAATTGACCAAAAAAAAATTATTTAAATAATAACGTGGCAGACAATCATTTGAGGGGAGGGGTGGGGGGATTGATGAGAGAAAAGTGATTTAATGAAAAATCTTTTAAAATATCAATTATTTTGTTAAAATAAGCAAGTTAATTAAATTTGACGAAGCAAGGGCGAGAACTTTTTATAGCAAAAGACACTCAAAAGGTGAAAATTCATAATTTTTTCCAACATTTCAGTCATCAAAAAGGAGTCCAGATTCCATTTAAAAAAATGACTGCAATTTTGTTACAAGAAGTAAACTTATTGAGCTAGAGAAAATCAAGGGTGAAAATTTGTTGCAGAAAAAGACATTCAAAATTGAAATTTCAACATTTTTTTCGATTTAGATTTTTATCCAACGGCCGTCCATCTCCCTGCTTCTCACTTTTTTATTTTTTCACTACTTTTGCGAAAATTTTGAGTAAATTCACGACATTTTCATTACTTTTATTGCCAATTTTTTACTTTTATCAACTTGTAGATACTCCTTCCTTTCCTGCTATTTTGATTTCTGAATTATTTCAACGAAGCGAAAATTTTTCCAATTCCAAATATTTGCAATTTTTTTGCTTCATTTATATTCAATTTTGAAAGCTGAAAAAAATGCAATGCCTACACCTAAAAAATTTCAGAATAACTAGAAAAAAATACGATCGATAGAACTAGCGCTGTCGATTATTAAAAGAATGATCGATTAATCGATTACTCTAAATTTAATCGAATTTGATCAATACTTTTAATCGATTACGATTTTCAGTCTATTTATGATTTTTAATCGATCAAATTTTCAATCGAATGCATTCAAAACTTGTAATCAATTAAAAAAACAGCACGAATCAATTAATTGCGATTTTCAGTTTAGTAAATTTAATTTTTTTGGAATTTTAACGAATTTTTATGATACCTTAAAATTATTTTTGATGTTTTGCAATTTTTTCTCCTCACATTTCATCAACTTTTACGACATTTCAAGTTATTTTTATGAAACTTTTAACGATAAATTTTTGTCCCGATTATTTGGAAAAAATAATCGATTAACCGATTAATCGATTATAATCGATAGCACTTGATAGAACCATTCAAAAGTTCTAGGACTGAAAATTTTTCGAACGGAAGTGTCTGCCTCATTTCAGAAGGAGAGGGGAGGGGAAGTTGAAATCGACCATTTCTGACTCAGATGAATTTTTTTCGACCGAAAATTCAACTTTTTACATTTTTTAGGGGGAAAAAATCAACATATTCATAAATTTTTTACTTCGAATGTAATTTTTTCGACTGAAGAAACTTTTCTGGTATTTTTGGAAAAAGCTAATAATCCCGCTTGCCCCTGTTCAATCATGATTCAGTAATATAGACGCACTAAGATTTTCAGTGTTTAATCAAACCATCAAAAATTGACAAAAAGTGGGTTTTTATCAATTAAAATTGCCAAATTTCCATTTTTTAAAGGTTATTTGATTTTTTTTCAAAATTATAACGTTCAACAATTCAGACGTTTTCAGAAGATGAAAAAAATAAAAATAAAATTGAACTTGAGAGTAATTTTTAACCTTAAAAAAAATTACTTTGACGTTATCTCGACTACACCACCGACCAAATTGCTTTAATTTGGTCCATCCGGCTCAAATTTCTCAAAAATGAAAAATCTTTCAACTTAGTTACCTTCCCTTTCCCCCTCTACCCCGCAACAAAATCATTAGGTCGGCCAAAAATATGATTTTTTGTTGAAATATGTTTTTGTTTTAAAATCTGAAAATAAAGTGTAACGAAAAATTGCAGTTTGAGCAAAAATATGGTCAAAATTCAAAGGGGAGAGTGGTCTTGGCAAGAAAAAAATCTACTTTTGCGTACAATCAAAAAGAAAAATACATTATTTCATCAAATCAAGGAAATCAATTCATGCAGCCGGAGCGAAACGAAAACGAAAATTTTTGCAGAAAAGGGCATTCAAAAGCTTCAATTTCATCGTTTTTTTCAACTTTTCAGTCACGATTTTTTTTTTGATTCTGAAATATGTGAAAATCTTTGTTTTCAAAATTCATCAGTTTCTTAGGACGAGGTAAATCGTGAAGAAATGTTGTAAATTTTTAGCTAATGACTCAGAAAAACAATTAGTATCACTTTTTACTCTTATAACTAGAGCTAGTAATTTTATGCACTTTTGGACTCAAAATATGCTAAAGTATGCATTTTTCAGCCAGGGTGTGTATCTGGATTTTTTTCATGATTTTTTTTACATATCGAATGTTTCTTTTCTAAGAAATTTTTGTACCTTAATTGCAAAAAAAAATAAAATCAATTATTTTAACCCAATTTTTCCAAGACTTCCATGACTCATGAATTTTTTCGGTTAAAAAACGTAAACATCGAAAAATTGAAATAAACTTATCCATTACCTGATGGAATTTTTCCACTTTTCCGATTTCATTGATAAAAAAAAACTCTAACGCAGTAAATGTGTTAGAAAAGTTGATTTTCTCACTATAAATTTCATGATAAGTCTTCAACAATCAAAAAAAGAGAAATTTAAATTTTGAAAAAAAAACTATTGTCGCGATTATCTTGAAAACCGGTTCACAAAAATGAAAACTCCATATGACCTTTTTTATGTATCTTTTCGAATGCTATTAAAGAGGTCATGCTCGATTTTCACCTAACTGCAATATTCAAGGCGCTAGAAGTATTTGAAAATTTTAATCGTGAATA
>FIZU01034552.1:0-11082 GCA_900064475.1 Pseudococcus longispinus
GGTATTCGCCAATTTTTAAAACCGCATTATCTCGCCAAAATTAAAAAATACGCAAAAACCGACACCACCATCGTTTTTCCCATCGAAAATAACATATATATACACATTCATACCGGGTGTCCCAGTTTTTGTTTCGATGTGAAACGTTTTTTTCGTCTCCTGTAAAATTTGAAAAAGTGGACTTAAGACGTTTTTGCATGAGCCGATTCAACTGTTGAATGACAGAAATTTTTTAAATTTCGCTGTAATAGTTCTATGCCAAGTTAAGTGGGACGAAAACATTTTTCAAAATAGTACCTACTGCAGAAAATTAAAATAAAATTCGCCAATGTTTAGAATTTCAATAAAAATCACTGAAGTGGAAAGGCTTCGATGAATTGCGTGAAATCGTTACAGATTTGAACGTAGCAGTACATTCGTGCAGCATCTTTACCATATCAAATAAACACCTTGAAATTAATTAAGTAATCCTCAAGTTCATGAAGACCCATAAACGTGTAGATTTAAAATAACTACGAAAATCAATTCTAAAAATCACCATCTACACTTTCATCTTTAATTTAATTGTTTACAACTGAATTTTTTTTCCTTCGAGAAAATGGAATAATATGCTATACCTACCTGTAAAATAAAAACAACGGTCGAAAACCAAATCACGTAATATCTCATTACGCAATGTACGAATTAACCATTCAATAATAATTATCGATGATCCAATGTTTCGGAACAGTAAGTACAGATCTGTAACAAAGATTTTCCAATGTCGTGGCCAAGGGAAAAATCATCCTTCGTTAAATGGCTAATTGGTGTGTAATTAAATAAACGCGTGCCCTTTTCTCATTAGGGTGGGGTTTGTGCAATATTTTCCATATAAATAGTCGATGGAAAACCAGAATTAATCAGTAGCTGCTTTTGGTTTCATCTAAAGTGATCAATTCATCAACAACAACAATACCTACCAGGTAAGAAAGTATTTTTATTGTACATACGTATTCTGGATTATTTTTAAAATCCACATTCACAGTGAATTATGCTTAGTTAGCAACTTTGCGAACTATTTGCTTTGAATTTAGACTAATCTTGCGATATCTATCATTTTGAATTTTCTTTTTACTATCCAAGAAATAATTGACTAGTTATAACTGTTAAAATTCAATAAGCTACCAATTGAATTAATTCAGATTTTCATTTCATAGCCATGAAGCTTTTCGTCGCTTTCTTATTCGTACTCATCGTAGCTTCAGTTCTTGCTTCCGACAAGAAATCCGAAAAAGAGAAAACCAAGCAAAAAACCGATAAAAAAGGCGATAAAATGAAAGGTGCCGAATCGATTTATCACCAGTTACCGGTGCCATTCGTCCATTACCCATATCCATTCGTGAACAGTTACTCTACCAGATACTTTCCATATTCGTATGCTGGTGGTGTAGGATATGGCGGAATTGGCGGAGGATATGGTGGAGTGGGCGGAGGATATGGTGGAATTCCTTATGGAGGTATGGGATATGGATGGGGGTATAATAATTACTACTAAATATAATGATTAGAAAATTGTACATTTCTGCGAATATCTTACAAATATACGATGACTATTTAAAAATAATTTTTTCGTTATTTTTTATATTATTGTTTTAAAACATGAGTGACATGGGTGATTTTGAAATAAAATTTTCAAATATTTTAGAAGTGAATTAGTGGTAGAGTAAAGTCCGACTGAAGAGCAGTAATGAATTGGATTGCCTTATTCGTTTATCTTGCTGCATGTGATTGAACCATCGAGATAGATGAACGTAGCATTCTTTATCATACAATGAAAGTTTAGACTGCAAAAGGTACAAAAAAATTAAAAAATGTGGAAATTATTCCGGCAATGAGCAATGATAAATTTAATCATCAAAAACTCACCATAATTGGGTACAACATATAATAGATAATTATATCAGCAATAGTGATCGTATTCGATAATAGGTAAACTTTATCAGCTAATACTTCATTGATTTCCTACGAAAAATGAGTACAAATTATTTAGACTCTTGATAAATTGGCAAAAATAATAAATCCAGGGATAATTACTTTTAACATGGAATGCGTATCGTTCGAACTTGCTGAAGCGATGTTACTTAGATGAGTTGATGCATACTCTAACCATTGTCTGACAATAATTTCATCTTCGTAAGTACTTCCCAAAAGACTAGAACGCTTCTTTTTCGTTAAATGTAATACTGTCCATATTAAATCGCTTTTATCATCATCAAGAATTGCATCCTTGGAAAAAAAAGAAAAAGTTGAGCAGGTGAATGGATTTTGAAAACCGAGTTCAGAAATACATACCTTTTTTTTTATCAATTCGTCCAATTCGGCGTTGTTTTGAACATTCAAATAAGAAGCTATGGACTTCAAAATCTTATTTTCTTTGAGCTGACCCATCTGGAATGAGAATTTAATCGGAAATAGTTAGAAAACGTTTTCAAATTGGCAATAATCGGTGTTTATAAGATTATATAAGTACAGCATGTCAAAGATTCATAACATGTGTCGGAAACTCACCTGAAATATTCAATCAATTGTATGATAAATCAGATGTATTATACTTGTATATGAACGACAATACTTTACAAAACACTCCTTGAGAAGATGAATTTCAAAAAATATAGAAAAAATTGCCGAAATCGGCCGAAATTCAACAATTTTTCTAAATTTTCGAGTGATAAATTTATTGATAAAGAAAAAAAACAAAAACACGCAATCAGTTGCGTAAATTTAATTCACTAAAAAAGTATTGCTGAAAATGAAAATTAATTAGAATTTTGAATTTATCCCTTTTGCGTTGAATATATATTTTTTTATGCATAAAAAATTGTGAATGATGAATTTAAAACAGTAAAATTGCGTTTATATCACGAAAAAAATAATTTCAACAAATTTTCAACATCAAAAGTTTCACTATTTTTTATGTTTTGTTGTCTGGTAACAATGATTCACCTGTAAACAAAACTCATCTTCGTGCAACGAAATTTTCACTGAATTTTTCAATGCTATTCAGTGAAAATATTAATTACGCGTATTGTTAGCGTCAAGTTAATTAATGCTTTACCCCAGGCGTGGTCTTGTTTTTATTTATATTTGTCAGGAGGTGTTGATATTAAATCCGTAAGGTGTAAAATAATTAAATTACATCGTTTCGTGTCCAATAACTTGATAAATATTAACTTATTCGGTAGTTGAAAAGGGTGATAAGACCACTCGAAGATGTCAAGAGACACCAGTATAGAATACCCCAAAGCTTCAGGTAAAATACTTATTCATTTCGATGATTCATTCGGTTTCCCATAATTCGAACTCGAATTCGAATTATTCTTTTTGAATGCCCTCACAACATACTTACGATGCTTTATATTCAATAGATCGAGTAGTCAAAGGAGGTTTGCTGGTCTACATCGGTGGCCTGTTTCTTATGGTATCATTTTTCAGGTACGTGTTGCATTGTTTACACCTCTTGGTTAGCTACTGTACTGATGATTAATCTAAAATTTGTTACAGTCCATATTGGATCGCTTCGTACGATGAGTCTTTCAGTACATTTAAAAATATGGGTGTTTGGGAATACTGCTTCAGTAATTTCCGGTATCCAGCTTATCAATTTGATAAAGTGTTTGATGGATGTAGAGGTGTTTTAAGCGACGAGTACTACGTAATTCGAGAATGGCTCTTACCTGGTAATTGAAATCATTCGTCAGCAATTATATTTACTACAGTTTCATGCAACTTATTTTCAATTTTGTAGGTTGGTTATTGGTATTGGAATTCTTCATCAGTATAGGCTTGTTTAATACATTGTTGGCTCAACTTGTGTTAGCCGGAGTTGTAACGAGATATCCGTTAGAATTCATTTTACGTCACGAGTATCTTTTAATCACCGGATCGTTCGTAGCGTCTGCTGTTACAGGTAACTTCATACAGGAAAAACTAATAATCGAGTAAAATTTCTAAAATATTCAACTTCATTGTCACCATGTCTTTTGTGATAGATTTCTGCATTTTTATGATGATCATCATATTCCCGTGGAATTGCTGGCGTCGTGATTGGTTATTGAATCCAATGTTTAATCATCTTTCCTGGGCATATTACAGCTTGTTCTTTTCACTATTCTTTCACGCTCTGGGAACTAATTACTTGTACAAGGTAATTTTGCAACAATTGGCTATAAATTGTCCAATACTAATTTATTAATTTGTATTTCGCAATTTCTCATACAGGAATCGCGTTTCAGTTGGGAAAAAAGAAAGGAAAACCGAAGCCTCATTATGCAAATGTATCCACGTCACGATAGAAACGGATTTTATTAAATTTTCACTCATTTTCCTCAACGATTTAATTTAAATTTTAACACTGATACTTTAAATTTAAGTAATTTGGACTATCTTCTCAGTATTACGTAGAATAGTTTCTTTTTTAGGGTCTAGTCGCGAGATGGCTCTTGATTTACGATGAATTTTTCCCAAGTGATCTTTTGAACAAAAGCATGTTGAAGACATATCAATTAAAACACATTACCTAGTGAGACGATTAATTTTAACGAGATGTGATATTCCGATTACGAAGGATATCGATTAATACTTCTAACGAGATTAGAATTTATTATATTATTAAGTATTTACCTCAAATCTGACAATCTTACGTTTTTTTTCTGCTCGTAATGGCCGATATTGTCGTTCCGTCCAATTTTAAATTATATTTTTAATTCTTTTGTATGGAGTATTTTTCACGTTTTTATGTAAATTTACCATTAAATTATTTTAAACTTTCGATTTGTATTTCATTTTGTTTTATTGTCCTTTCCAGAAAGCCTTCAATTTCAATTTAATAGGTTTCTTTTGTTTCTATCAAGTTCCTTTTTTAATCAATGGCGCCGGTCTTGATTTGAAAGTGCAAAAAGCAAATTGAAAATTTACAATTTGAACTACGAAAACATTCAGCGTAGACCTTTGATACTGTTTGTTGATTATTGATATAAAGCAAAATGTACCTATGTGTGGGTAGATAATTAATCATACTCGATTCGATACGTCATTGCAGACTTGTTTAGTGTTTACACGTTCATGCATAACAATACCTTTCCGGGTTAAGGGTGGATATGTTATTAATCAATTGTATTTAGGAACGTGATTTTCATACTGAATCGACCAACGTACCAATTGATATTAAATATAAACACGTTTTCCTATCACCATAAAAGCTGCTCGATTTCTCTATGCAAATCCTATATAAAAAATAAACAGTCCAAATTTAAACGACACGATGAAAGCTTTTTGAAGAAATATTTCGCTGGTTTGATTCAGTGATTCCTAAACGCGTTTGTGGGACTTGTAATTGTAAAAAGGATGAACAATTTGTAATAAATGTTAATGTCTTGGCACTTGATAGAAGATGCCATCATTATATTGGTATTTTTATTTCTCATTTATGAGGAAAATTGTGCAAAGTGTTGAACAGAATGTGTATATTTTGAACGCGAGGAGAATATTTAATTCGTGCCGAGAATTTAATTTTGAAATGTAAATTGAAAAAGTATTTTTGATAGTTTTAACATCTTTGTGTTTTCTTTTTCTAATTTTGATAATGTTCCAAAGTCAACGTTGAACTAGAGTATAGCTTTTAGATCATAGAAATATTTTGGAAAAGCATACCTGCTTCTTGTAATTATCATAATCATTAATCATATTATGGTTCATTTATAGTTATTTTTGATTTATTGTCTAATTAATGATTTATTATAATAAAAATAATAAAATATAGAGTATCGTTCATAGTAGTCCATAATTCCACATTCACATAAATTGACAAATTATCTCTAATCTAACGCCTGCTGAGATTGTGTAGGTAACCCACATAACCTGAAAAGGGATTTTTTATTTTCGATTTATTTATTTAGTAGTTGGTACGATTGCGTAACGTTTTTTTTATTCTCATCATTTCATTAGACTGTTTTAGAAATATTCGATCTCGTTTATTAATTATTCGCGAATAATAATTAGTTTAATCGCAATTTAGTTAATGAAAATGATAGACAAGAATGTAGACCAATTAACGTAAGTAATTTGCTATCGAACGACGAAATCGACGCAATTTGAATTTGATATTCTCGAATTTGTTTTCAGGTTTCCAAAACCACGTGGTTAGTTTGAAATTTTCGAGGATGATTTCGTTAAAAAAGTATATAACGATTATGCATCTGCATTATAATTTGTATTTTATGGTATCTCGAAGTGTATTCCGAATACTACTTCACGTTTTCGATTCTGAGGCAGTTGATCTTCCTCAGCCATCATATAACTGCCATCTTAACGACAATATTATTACTTATTTCCTCTTCCACTATTCAGATTCGTATGGAATGGAACCTTGCGTACAATTTTTACGATATTTCCGAGACAACGGAATCGTATTTACGGTCAAGATGCGGGAACAAGATAGAAGCTGCGTATCAGATATGCGGAAAGCACCTAACCATCAATCGCCCACCATCAACATCAAGTACGTCGATAGAATCACACGGCTTATTACGTATTAAATTAGGTAAAACGATAACGCCGCACACGACCTTCATTATTCATAAGTCTGAACTGTACCAGCAGCGTTAATCGAGTAAGCACAGTTTAATTGATGAAAAAGACATATAAACATCAGTTTGGCCGTGTTCGTTATCGCGCCCCGAGTCCGTAATGGAGATCAATGAACTGTGAAGAAAGTGTTATAATGAAAATGATACAATTTTACGATCGAGTATTATATATTGTTATCGGTATCTGGCAGTTCTCGGTTCCTTTCCCATAGGTATATTTTTTCGTCAATGTCGACACGCTGGTCTGTTGATGTATTCGAGTACCTACAACAATAGTTTTTCATTGGTGGGGTGGGTTGAATTGTGTGTTACAGTGTTTGGCGAACGTTCCGTTAGGGCTCAGAATGCAGTCAGATTTTGAGACTGAGCACGCGCTGCCAATGCCGTCATTTGACTACGGCCCAACACCGGTGAAAGTTTTCGGTTTAATGGTTCGCGAAATTTTACCACTTTTACGTGATCATGGTGTCGTGCTGCTGAAAGTTGAAAAGTCGCAATGAGTGATAAGCTTTTGCTAACTACAGATATGGTCGCTTCCAATGATATACTCAATCCGTTTATACATCATTTGGAACTGACTACAACGTATGATAAAATAAGGGTGAGTTTTTATCGTATTTTTCGATTTTTTTTCTTAATGTTTCGAATTTTTTTTTTGGTTTTTAATTTTTTTTTTTTTGGAAAATTCGTGTTTTAGCGGATTGGATTTTTTGAAATGAGTTTCCTACAGTGCTAGAAATTTCGAAAGTTCTAAATGTGGTTGTTTTGATTAATGCTGTGTTGTTTTATATACTCAGAAATATCAGAAGATGCATTGGAAATTTAAATCAAAAAAATTTTCGTTCGGTACCTATTTCAGAATAAATTTTGATTAATTGCTCGAGCCGAGAGATCGAATGTTTTTACGTAATTTGGAACATATTGTACGATTTTTTGTTCAGTGGAAATGGTGTTTGATCCCCTTGATCACTCAAACTCGATCTTAAATTAAAAGAAGCGATTTTTAATGAAAGTGAAATCGTAATCCGAAATGAGCAAAATTACCAGTGCTCAAAAATTTTCCTCAACTTTTTGATTTATTTTCAAGAAAGATAAAAGCGTCTAAATTTATCTCAAATAACTATTCGATAACGTTCACGCGTAAATAATCCCAAAATGATGATAAAATTTTTCTTGAAAATGATTTTCATTACCAAGGTTATGATAATTTTTGATCGTAGATAATTTTTTCTAGAAATTGAAGCTTCGAATGTTCTTGAAAATTTATAATTAGATGAATAATTTCGATCTAGCCGAGTAGTTGAATTAACAATGAAAATTTCCAAATTCATCATTTCTTTAATGAGATGAAAAGGAAACAATTCATCGATTATTTAATAATACACTCGAGAATTTTTTGCAGAAATTATCTATAGTTTTGGAATGAATGAGAAAAAACCTGTTCGAATAACGAAATGAGTCATGAAAAGAACCGATCGGCCGAAAAAATCATCGAAATATGTATCATTGGAAATTCTACAACGAACATTTTCCAGTTCAGTCTTGATTACGTAGTTGCAAACTTTAACGTGCCATTTCAGTATTTTTATCAGTATTTCACTCATTTGATGTTTCGATTCACCCATCTTATGCCTTCTTTCACTCTCGAATTATCCACATCAAAATTCGAATGCTATTGGATTTGAAAAATGAATAATCAATGAGGTCACCGTATACGCGACGAAAAAAAAAACGCTGGGCCAAACCGACGAGTTGAATTTTTATCCGAATTTCGAAGCTTATCGATAGCAAAAAATGACTAATACTTTTCAACTTTTCCTCGACGAGTAATTTATAATTCGATTACGTTGAAATGAATTCTATTATTGACACATACTTTAGCCCTTCAATCGTTTTTAATTGAAAGATAAGTATGGTTTCATATTGTAAACATGCTAGAAGGTGAAATTATTCCCCCTCGCGAAGACCTACCATAATACATCCCTCTTCACCTCCTCCCACTTAATAACAATGTTATCGTAATTTTTTGAAAACATTGCAAAATCGAACGTAATCTTGCTACGTGGGACAAACGCACGTGGTTTTTTTTTACTTTTTTTTCACGAACATGCGCTTTGTATGCTGTTTAAAATTCGATCTCTTCTTCTAGTGAAACAAACCCGGAATCTTTTTGGAGTTGACCCTTGTACGTGGAAGGAAGATGCTACTAACCTAGAACGTCACGTTGAATCGATACATCGTCCTTGAGTGGTATTTATTACGTTTAAAAATACGTACTTTTGGTATGTTTTGGATCCACTGACAATATCTACGCGGTGTTGATTAATTAAACGAGTAAATTGAATCGATTGCGGAATCAGTGGACTGTGAACGAGCGTCTGCGATGTTTACGTGTGTTCGTTTGCGTACGTTGTGTACCTGAGGAAAAAAAAGCGCAGCCGGGTAAGAATGGTGAATCGGCACTTGGCTGGGATTTTCCAACTTCATAGCGGTAGTTGGTCCTTATGGTCTGAAAAAACGCTGGTAACGGTTTTGGCCCGCTATCTCACCCTTAACTCTTCATATCGCTCGAAACGCCGATTCTGTATTCTGAAATTCCCAACCGAATTTTTTCAAACTCGCGGGGATGATGGTCCATACCTAGGGTGATCTTTGGAAATTTTTCGAATTTTTTAATATGGTGAAAGACCTTTAAAAATGCAAAAAATCAATTTTTTCTATCATTTTTCATCCTTAAAGCGATCATTTTTAGGTGAAAAATTTTTTTATTGCCAAATATCATCAAGTACACCTAAAAACATCACTTACCTGAATATGGACCAAATTTATTCATGTCTGAATATGTTTCAACTCGATATTTGCCATAAATGGCAATTTCAGCAATTTCAAAAACTTCTCATTTTTTTTCATCTTGTCTTAGCACAATTTTTGATAATTAAAAATGTTTAATTTATAAAAATTAATTTAAAAAAAATATATATATTGTGGACAGAAATAAAGCTATGGAGTCCGAGCGAAGCGAGGGCGAAAATTTTTGCAAAAAAGGCATCCAAAAAGCAAAAGTTATTGGAGGGGCCAATGCCTCCCTTGCCCCCCCCCCCAGTTACGCCCATGGTGATACTTACCATAATCATTATGTGAATGACGTAAAATTTGTATTTCACAATTTTAAAGAATTTCTAACTAAATAATTAAAAATGTAAGAACGCTGAAAATTTTCTCCAAAAAACATCCAAAATATTGCAAAAATTATCAAAAAATCGTAAAAATTGTTGAAATTGTCACAGAAGTCAATAAAAATGCCATAAAAACGGTCAGACGACCATGAAAATCATCTCAAATATGGTGAAAAATGTCTTCAATTTTCATAAAGTCAATGACAATTTTATAAAAATAGTCAAAAAATCATGAAAATCATAAAAAATAAAATCCTTAACAATATCATGAGAAATGGCCAAAAAAATCAAGGAAACTGTTGAAAATGTTGTGAAAATTGTTGAAATTGCAATGAAGATTTCATAATAACGGTCAGAAAATTATGAAACCCGTCCGAAATGTTGTTAAAATTGCTCAAATTTTAATAAAAATCAGTGGAAAATGCTGTAAAAATAGTTAGAATATCAAAAAAAAAAATGCAATTTTCATAAATTGACGTAGAAATTAGTGGAAAATATCGTGAAAATTATTTTAAAATATGTAAATTATTGTAAAAGTTTTTCAAAATAACATGACAATCATTGAAAAAAATTACAAAATGATGATTTTTGCTGTAGTTTCGATGATTTTAATGAAAATTTTACCAACTTTTACGAGATTTCGAATAGTGTTTATAGGTTTTTGACGTTCTTTAATAATACTTGTACCTACTAATTTTTAGGTAAATTTATAAAAATTGTTACGTTTTTAATGATATTTCAATCACTTTTACAACATTCTTTGTCGATTTCTGTGAAAATTTATGCAATTTCAATGATATTCTGGACAATATTATCGATTTTTTGACCATTTCTACCGTATTTTTACTGAATTGTATGAAAATTTTGATAATTACAACTTCATTGCCGACGATTTTCAGGATTATTTGACGACATCGATGAAGTTTAAGCTTTTTTAACAACGTTTGCATTGATTTTCATGGAAATTTCAACGATATTTTGCACGATTTTAATGATTATCGAGCAAATTTGATTATTTTTTGCCCTTTTTCTAGAATTGAGTATTTTGAAGCTAGGAAAACTTTCACATGAATCAAGTTTAAAAAAATCAAAGTTGCTCGATTTTGCTGAAATTGCAGCATATGAATGATATCGACTTGAAACAAGCCCAGACACGATTTTTTAGGCCCTTAGACCATCTTGAAGAGGTTGTGGGCCCTCAAAATGGCGTCATTTGGGTATTTTTGGAAAAAAAGGGAAAAAATGAACGAATTTGGTCCAAATGCTGGTCGATGGTGTATTTT
>FIZU01034565.1:0-25544 GCA_900064475.1 Pseudococcus longispinus
ATTTTCACCTAACTGCAATATTCAAGGTGCTAAAGGTATTTGAAAATTTTAATCACGAATAATTCGAGAACCGGTTCATAGATTTTTCTCAAATTCAATATGGTTCTATTCTCAGTAGTACTTGATCTTTTATAAAAATTTCATTTCATTTGATCAATTATTATGAGATTTGTCGTCTGGACAAAACTTTAAGTATACCTACTGTCAGGTCAATTTCAATAGCTGATTTTTAGATTCTCAAAAATCATCTAAAAAATGTCTAATATTTTATTTTAGACGGGAGTATTTTCCAACACCGTGGTCATCCAACATCACAGCGTAGTAATGACAAAAGCTGATAAGATTTACAAGGTGAAATGCACGTACGACATGTCCTCGAAGAATATCACTTTTGGAATGATGCCGATAAGGTAAGATAAGTATAAATTATGCGAAAAAAATCCAAACTCGATTCACTCGACTTAATTTCTCACACTGGAAAATTTTTCAGAGACCCGGAGATGATCAGCATTACCTCGGCACCGGAAGCACCTGCACCAAGAATTCGAATTCTTGATACTAGAAGTAGGGAAGTTGAAACTGTTCGTATCGGAGATAAGCTCACATTTAGAATAGAAATTCCAGAAGAAAGTAAGAAACGTAAATATGAATTTCTTCATTAACACTATTTATAAGCGGCGATCAAGTAACCTGGTTTGCTTTCATCAAATGAATACAGCCTTATGGTGATGGTGGTGATATTCTACGTTCTCAACTAAAATTTCTTTTTTATTTCCCCTTATTATAGCTCCTTATGGAATATTCGCAAGAAGTTGCGTAGCCATGGCGAAAGATTCAAAGAGTACGTTCCAGATTATCGACGATGAAGGGTCAGTTTATACGGTTTTCATCCAAAAATTAAAAATTACGTAATTTTTCATCCCTTATTTCGAAATATTTCGTATTTTTCAGATGTCCGGTAGATCCTAGTATTTTCCCTTCATTCACACCGGATGGAAATGCTCTTCAATCTATTTACGAAGCCTTTAGATTTACCGAATCCTATGGAGTTATATTCCAGTGCAATGTGAAGTACTGTCTTGGACCTTGCGAACCGGTATTTCAGTCATTTGCAAATAATATCTAATAATGGAATGATTTTTTCATAACTGAGCTTTTTTTATTTAGGCTGTTTGTGATTGGGGACGTGATTCGGTGGAATCGTGGGGAAGAAGAAAGAGGGATGTGAACAGTAGTAATAACACCAATTCAGAAGGAGACGACATGACTCAAATCAGTCAAGAAATTTTAGTTTTAGATTTCGGCGATGAAAAACAATCGCAGTATTTAAAAAATAATAACGAAGCTTTCTTTACCCATTACGATAAAGGTAATTCGAAGAAGTGGAATTCTAGTTGAATTTAAATCTTATTCAAAGCTCTAATTTTATTATTATTTTTGCAGATAAAACGATAACCGTCATGGAACCTTGCCCAACCAAAACTTCCGTATTAGCCTTAGGTATAACTTGTATTCTTTTAATTTTGATTTACGTAACAACTTTGTTCTTCTACTATTTGAGAAAATGGATGTCACCACGAAAATTCATGACTTAATTTTTAGCGAATATTTAAAAAAAATCTTAAAAAGCCATTTATCAAATCGAAATATCTTTCGAAATATAATTTCGATCAATCAATGTTTGCTACCATTTTAGTCATTATGATTTAAATACCTTTTATTAATATTTACGTCGCTCGTCCATGAGGTAACCTATTTCATTATAGGTGCCATTTTTTCCCTTAAACACTTTTAAAATAAATTCTACATCGCTGCAACATTGATTGAAAATATTTTTATTTCAAAATTGTCTTGAAGATGAGGACCTTGTACTTGACATTTATCATCGCGATTTTTTTTTTTTTTCAAAACAATAAATTGGAATTAGCTGTTAAAGAATATTAAAACAAGTGCCTCCTCTTCATGGCAAATGTATACTTATTTTGTTAAAATTTAACAAAATAATAATTTTAATTTGTAATTATTTGTGTTACTTCTTTTTTTGTATTTGTTCATATTTATTTATTTAATTTATTTATTGATTGAATTAATTTTTCATTTGCATACTATTTATTTTCGTTAAATTATTTTCTATTTTCTGAATTGAAATGTGCATTTATTTTCCAAACAGTATTTAATTTTCCTATAATTTTAAAATTTGAATCTCAAATTTATTTATTTTTTTTTATTAGTCTTTATATTTTAAGTATTTAAACGTATACAGGTGATATATATTTTTAAACAAAAGGCAATATTATCTTGTCGAACATTAACTTTCATCGCATTCCTAGCTGAATTCTTCTTTTTAGAGATTCACTGCCAAATAACTTTCATTTTTCGTGTACTTGATATGGTTTTACTGTACTGCTAACGCTGTTTCTAAATTCATATCAAATTTTTACGAAAAACAACACTAATACTGATTTTTATTACTTTTATGGAATAATTATGAGAATATAATTTATATATGATGCTTCTGTGAGAAGAAAAACTATGAATTTTACTATAAAAATATGATTTTTTTCCCGATGCCATGAAATACGAAAATGGCTAAGGTTTTTCTTATTTAGGATAACTATGAAAGAAAAAGATGTTTATTTTGAGTATCTTTGTTATTTTTCAACGAGTTTTTTTTTTAGATAAATAAGATCAACTTTGTCGTGGTAATTTTTCATATTTATCCTACAACCAGAAACAAATTCAAAAATTAAAATTTGAAATTATTTGTTAGGTATACTTCATCACATCCTTTTACGATTTACGTATAGCATAAGAAAATAGTTTCGACATTACTTTTTTTTTATAACGTATAAATAACAAAAGTAGATAATATATATTTTATATGTTTTTTCTACGTAAGCGAAAATAAAAAATTACGAAATAATTGTTCTTTCTTTTTGAACTTTCATTAGGTACTCAATTGTTCTCTTGCCACTCATTTCTCATTTTAGATACGCCGAAAGTTGAATATGAATGATGAGCAAAGGAAAATGAAAAAAAATTGTTTGGTTAAAGCTTGATAAACTCATGAATCCATATTCAGGGGTATTTTACCACAACTTTGGTAAATTTCATCAAAAAAATTCATTTTGACTGTGTCTGTTCTCATCAACTCATCACGAAGGTGGACTGTAGAATGGAAAGTGGAAACACATATATGCAGATAACATCAATATATTGAAACCATTGGCATAGCATTATAATTACGATGAAAGCTGAGGACTTTAGAGATTCTGATTCCGATAGATTCCGATCAAGAAGACAATTTTGAATTACATCCACGATAACTAACATTAACATGCAATTTGTATAAGGATTGGCTTTGAAGTTTGTCTTTTTTTTCATCATGAGATTCATAAATCATACACTCAATCTCGTTATCAATTTCAAAAGAAATCATGATAGTAAGTAAAGAGTCGAATATACAATAGATATTCATAAATTATTCAAAAATTATTCAGAATTATAACATTGACCATCGTCACTCACCTCAGTAGCAGTTTTCTAAGCACTTGCTGTGGAATATGGATGATGGTCGAACAAGTTGATAAAGCCATATTTAATTTACGTTACGAACTCGCATTATATCGTATCCATTTTACTTAAAAATAAATTCGAACGCGAAGAAATGAAAGAAGATGAAACAAAAATAAAATAAAATCCACTTTTGACGAAATTGAAAAATTCGTTATCACAAAAACACAACAATGTTTACCTACTTAGAATGTCTGCGATTTGGTACACCGTCGTGTAACGTTGGTAGGTAAAAGTGTTTTTCGGTCCATTTGTAAACGTTCGCGAGAACTCTGTTTTTCTAACACCTTGAATAATCTAAAATCTCTTACGGGTCGCGGAAGCCATCTTGAAAAATTTAGAAGTTTTGTTGAATTTTATCTATTATTATTAATTTTTATTTGTTATTTATGAATTATCATTATGTGTGAATTGGACGACATTCGTACGATGAAGTGTTAACTGCATGTTTCTTCTCCAGATATCTTTGAAACTTGTAAGTACATACTATGATAATCAAATTTGCAATATTTTTTTTTTCGTAGTATACGAGCATATAATATGTTAATCGTTGAGGTGTTGTTAAATTTCGCCGTTTGGTATTTGTCGTTGTAGGGATAGAGAGTGAGTATTTAACAAAAGCCCTGGAAGGTAAAAAAGCCGCAGCAATGGGAAATGCGGCTACGGCCAAAAAATACAACGCAGAAAGCGTCAAGGAGTATTTAGATAAAGCCAAAGAACAATTCGAAGAAAAGTGGAAGAAAACTGGCTCCGACGACGCTACGTTAGACGATTTTGAGAGAGTTCGAACGCTGGGTACAGGATCCTTCGGCCGAGTAATGTTCGTACAACATAAGCCAACTAAACAATATTTCGCGATGAAAATATTAGAAAAAGAAAAAGTCGTAAAATTAAAACAAGTAGAGCATACGTTACACGAAAAACAAATCCTGCAATCTATTAATTTTCCGTTTTTAGTTAGTATGAAATACCATTTTAAAGATAATTCGAATTTATATATGGTACTAGAGTATGTTCCTGGCGGAGAGATGTTCTCTCATTTACGTAAAGTTGGAAAATTCAGTGAAGCACATTCGCGATTTTACGCTGCCCAGATCGTATTAGCGTTCGAGTATCTTCATTATTTGGAAATTATTTACCGTGACCTTAAACCTGAAAATCTGCTCATCGATAGTAAAGGTTATCTTAAAGTTACTGACTTCGGATTCGCTAAACGGGTTAAAGGGAGAACATGGACACTCTGCGGAACGCCTGAATATCTTGCACCGGAAATTATTTTAAGTAAAGGTTATAATAAGGCCGTAGATTGGTGGGCGCTGGGAGTTCTGCTCTACGAAATGGCAGCTGGCTATCCGCCCTTCTTCGCAGACCAGCCCATTCAAATTTACGAAAAAATTGTATCAGGTCGATTAAGATTCGCATCTCATTTTAGTTCTGATTTAAAAGACATTTTACGCAACTTACTTCAAGTCGATTTAACCAAACGATATGGAAATCTAAAGAACGGTGTTAACGATATTAAAGGCCATAAATGGTTTTCCACCGTCGATTGGATCGCGATTTTCCAGAAAAAAGTGGCTGCTCCTTTCATTCCAACTTGCAAAGGGCCCAGTGATACTAGTAACTTCGACGATTACGAAGAAGAAACCTTAAAAATTTCATCATCAGAAAAATACGCCAAGGAATTTGCAAATTTTTAAAAGTATTATTGCTTCAATAGTGATTTTAGTATATCGTAATTTCGTACGCTAGATTTAGCCTACCTGTGAAATGATCAACATGATAGCGTCTCATTTCAAAAAGAAAAAAAATTCAAAAAAAAAACAAATGAAAAATATTCATATAATAAATAAATAATAAAGATAATGTGATAAGAAATTTCTTAAGGGTATCGTATTTGAATAATTACTGGTTGCATTTATATCAGCACGTTCCAAACGCCCTGCGGTACTGTAAATCTATTTACATTTTCTTCGTTTCTTGTCCTCGTCGTCGACCGAAACCCAATACCTACTGTGTAATGTGTACCTCTTATTCACAGCGAAAAATCAAGTCCCTCTTTTACCACCCTGGTCGAGATATCATTTTTACTATTTCATCGAGGAAGTTCGTATCAGTAATATAATTTGATAGTCCGGTCTCACACGTGTGTGTATATAAGTTATAATAACAAATCGTGATATCAGATACCTTCATCATTAATTTTATGTGCATTTCGAATTATAATGCGATTCGTGTTAATGTACGAACATTACGGAATTACTTATACTTATAGGTATGTTGTAAAGGGCTAATGAATTTTTCATTTAAAAAAACAAAAAATCTAAAAAATTGATCAAGGTAGGCTCTGTCAATCACTACGAATTTTGGAACGTGCTTCGTTAAAAAAAAAACTTAATTGGTGGTCTTTTTTTTTTAAATTTACATCGAGTATTTAGTAACAAAAATTTTCATTTTTTGATATTGTGTTACTGATTTTATCTAATCAATGTTTTGGTTACGACGGTACATTTGTAATTTTCCTGATAAGGCGTACCCTGCGTTACCTAAAAATGTTTGTAATTTCAAGGTTCATCACCTAGTATTAAAAAAACAACAAAATTGCAAACGATTTGCATTATTTACCAAAAAAAATTCGCTTCGAGTCCACCAATTATTTCTCTGTATATAAAGTTCCAGTTTTAAGTTGTTAACGTAGAGTATAATTTAAAGGTTATATATTAAAAAAAATTATTAGAAAATACTGATGGTTTGGATCCGTTTTTCACGACGGATTTATTAATATTTTTCGTGCTAGTTTTTATTTTATAGTTTTAAACTGTTGATCATTCGTGAAATTTTTTTCTTGTAAATTTACCTACTTTTACTGACTTCATACGTATTCATCTTTTTATTGTTTAGTTGATATTGTTAGCGTTACTTTTAATTACTGCGTTTTATTGAGTCATTGATTTTCGTCAATCAAAAAAAGTAGAGTGCAAAATTTCTATTATTTTCATATTATCGTATTTGTTTTATTTTCGTTTTTGTTTTTTTTTGTCTACTTTTACTTTTCTTTTTTTTTTTATTTATTTATTTAATTTTATTTCGTTCATTTATTCGTTTTATATAAGACGCGCAGCGAGGATATGAAATGGATATTGGATTTTATTTTACATCGCTTTATCGTGAAAGCTTTATTACTCGTGAGTTTTAAAAAGTTGTGCATGAAAATGAAAAATTATTATAGCGTACATAATTCGGTCGGTTGAGTTTGGGAATTTTAATATAAAAGCCTAACGCATCGTGCTAGAGTAGGCTGCTTGGCAGTCGGCGAAAAAAAGTATTTTTGGAATAATACGCTATATACAAACGACAATTTAGCAGATCTGCGAACCTCCGATTTTTTTTAACGGCATATGCATTTCATGATTATCTCATTCACCTTACTTGACCGTATTTTGAGTTTTAAATTTGTTTTCTTTTGTAATTTACCATGCAATATATCATTTCTAAATTCTATCTATCTTGTGTATTTGTTCGAAACGATAGTATTGGGAAAAGTATAGAAAATAATTACACCCCTTTTTTAAAATTTAATTTTTTTTTTCAATCAGTCGATGTTTATCACGTTTTCGTATTATCTATACCATTTGTAAATAGAATTTTCAAACGATTAAAAAAATATAACTTCGATTCACTTTTACTTAGAATACAAAACCATGTATAAAATCAATATCTCGCCCAATGAGTAATTTTCTAAAGCTATCTCATTTCGAAACCCTTAGGTTTTCATACTAAATTCATTCGTTGGTAAAATTTTTTTACCATATACTCGCGTTATTAGGTATTTCGTCGTCGTTTCGGTGAACAGCCTCTTCCCCTATTCGAATAATGAGTTTATATGTTACCGGTATAAGCATCACATTAAGTTTTAATTTACCTCTATATTCGTGTCGAAAAATATTTCACGTTTGATGTGCTTTCGCAGTTATATTGTATTAACGTTTATCATACAATATAATGAAGTTTCCTTCGTTTATCGATCAATTGGCGTATTCTTTTAATAAGCTTAACGCACATTACATTGATATATTACCATGACAGTACAAAAATATTTGAATGCCTTCATATGTTACGTTCTCGTTTCGAGTTCTAGTTAGATAGGTGTTTTTTCCCTCTGTATTGACGATCTAATGATGATTGTGCCGTGTCATTTTGAATGGAAAATTTTTTCGCTATGGATTACGAAGTGTAAAATTTTTTAATTTTGATTTTGTTTATTCTTCGATCGACTCGAATATTATTTTGATTTATTAGGCGAGGTTGTGAAGAGAGGTAGCGAATTGATGACTGGAGTGGAGAAGGGGAGAGGGGTAATATATTTTTTGGTAATTTTTTTCATCGAGTTAGAAATAATGAAATTGAAAAATTTTATTTGAAGGTCTGCATAGTAAAATATGGAAAATTGCTGGAATTAGAAATATGATCTATACCTCCATCTCCTTGTGATTCGCTATCATTGTGGAGACGTGATTGAACGTTCGGACGAAATCTTGAATAAGGCTGATGTCGTGATGATTGCATACTTGGTGCCTAACATTCTGATATTTTCTTATTTTTTCCATTTAACTTGAGAATGAGGCTGGTTGGGAAATTTTTTATGATAACTTGTTCGAAAGAGGATAAAATTATCTTTCAATTGATATCATTACTTTTTGATTTGGTGAAATTTTATAAAATATTGGATTTTTTGTCGCAAAATTTCACAACAAAAAATCCAATGTTTTATAAAATTTAACCAAATCAAAAAGTAATGATATCAATTGATAGATAATTTTATCCTCTTTCAAACTAGTTATTATGAAAATTTTACCAATTTGCTTCCTTCTCGAGTTATAGAAGAAAAATGAAAAAAAAAACACCATAAACCGTTAGGCTTAGACTATGTAATCCTCGCGACACTCAAAACCTATTTGAAACTATTCGTGTAAAAAATTGTAAAAAATTGATTTCTTTTCAATATTTGAATCGCTGTGAAGACGTTGTTGAATGTTTGGATGAAATCTTGAATAGGGCCCATGCTGTTGTGATGATTGTATAATCAGTGCCCAACACATCCGTTATTTTTATATCATTTTTTTCATTTAACTTGAGAAAGAAGCAAATTGAGAAATTTTTCATAATAACTTATTCGAAGGAGGATAAAATTAGCTTTCAAATGATATGATTACTTTTTGATTTGGTGAAATTTTATAAAACATTGGATTTTTTGTCGCAAAACTTTCACGAATAAGAAGATTGTACAAAATTTAAAAGTAATGATATCATTTGAAAGCTAATTTGGTCCTCTTTCAAACTAGTTATTATGAAAATTTCCCCAATTTGCTTCTTTCTCGAGTTATGGAGGAAAAATGAAAAAAAAAATATATGAAAAAACACCAAAACCCATTGGGCTTACAGTATGTAATCCTCACGACACTTTAAACCTATTTGAAACTATTCGAGTCAAAAAAATTGCAAAAAAAAATTTCTCTTCAATATTTGGAGATATTTGGTCGATACGGTTACTAAATTGCCGACGAGAATGGCTACGTACAAGTTTGAAAATAATTAGGTATCGAAATAATTGATTTTTTCCTAAATAATTTTTCAGGGATTTTTTTCTACTTCCTTTTTTCTCAAAGGCTTCAGTTCGGTCGGTTTGATTTTTTAAATCTGTATCAGGCTTCAGGGTAATTTTAATAATCGCTTCCTTCGTTGGCGTTTCATCCTTTTTAATTTTCTTTCGCTATTAATCTCCCCCGAATTGAAATTTCACGTGTATGATTTAAAATTAATAATTTCAGTTCGTTGAAACACCTCGAACAGAAACGATGTCAATATCGAAATCGTCACTGTTTCTGTTATCCAACATACTGCGAGGGTCTTTACCTTATATGATCTAATTACCAACATTTATAATTCAACTCACACTACGAGTACCCTATTTCGAACTTGAACTCGTACGATTATTTCTTTCTAATGTGATTTGTTTTTCGACAATGATTATCTTTTTGATTCGCGAGCATAACGTTGATTTTGCATTTTTTTCGTGGGGTTTTCTCTCGACATAATTTTTCGAATAAAAAACATTTTTAAATTTCAAGCACGTAGCTGACATGTGTGGTATGTGAGAAAAACTATCAAAGAAATTTGTTAACGTTTATTGCCCGGATGAAGCTGCATATCGTCATAAATGCACGTGTTCGATGATGGAAAAGTTACCAAAGTTGCGAACTTTTGGTACAATCGGTTGCGGGGGAATTACGTTGATACGTTATTTTGGTCATTTATGTATAGGTACCTATCTATAACTTACATATCGATTTGGAAAATATCGTTCGATATAAATTAATATTGAATGATTGTATTTTTGGCAGAAAGTAACGAATATTTTTAGTACTTTTTGAAGTTCACCAACGTTTCGTTTCGTTTCGCTTTCAATAAATACCAAATTGAGGTATCCTATTGAAATATTGAAAAGTGATCCCCAGCTAGGCTAAAAAGACTGCTTAAATCGGCGGTAAAACGGACGCGGATAATGAAAAAATGAATAAAATTTAAATTCGAGTCACATTGTCGAGAAATATAATTGTATGCATGCATTCGAAACGGTGGTTAGATAACAAAAAAATTTATTTTCGGATTTTTTTATATGGAAACTCTTCCCGCGACCTTTTTTCCCTATTTATCATTCATTTTAATATCTCGAAATTTCAATACACAAAAGTTTTATTCAATCGTATCCCAAGAAATTCATATCCTAATTTATTTATATGATTGAAGAAATAATACGTCGGTGTTGGAACGTTTGTGAAAATTTATACTTTCTTGATTATTTTGGCACCGTGAGTTGATCGTCATCGAGTGATTAGTGCGTGAGATGCGTGTTCGGCATTACAATTTGAAAGGAAACGTTAAACGTGAATGAGTTGTACAAATGTATTATTAATGCATATATCGGTCATAGACAATCAAATTTTCTGTTGAGGATGCAATGAATGACTTTTCCCCTCCAATGATTACGTTTCAAGGTCAGGATTATATTTTCATTGTGCATAAGAGAGTTACGTATAATTCCACATCATGCCATTCATGTTACCAATGCACAAATTTCAAGCGAAAGAAAACTTTTCGAATTTTTTTTGCCAAATATTTTATTTATTTATTATTGTGATTGATAGCTGCGCAGTTATCGTTTTGAAAATTTATGTATGATGATTTTTGCATCGTTTGATAAGATTTCAAAATCTTCCAAATTGGATTATCGAAATTTTGGAATATTTTGATTTTTTCATGGTTCTCGCATAGATAGATATACCTTCTCAAGTTTGCGAAAATTATCATTATTTTTAACTCATAATCCTAATCGAGACGTTAGACATTTTAAAACAAACGTTTACGTAGTTTGATAGATGATGCGAATATTGCTACAACGAGGACGATTCGTAACACGGAATCATTATACCTAGTGTATAAATTATATTATAAATTATTTCCTGTCTTCTTTCTAACGGAAATAACCGATTAAAATGTTTTTTAGAATAAACACTACATTTTTAGACGACTTGTGCACGATCGAAATACTCCTTAGTACGATTAAAACGAAGCTTTCGTTACAATTTTTTTTCTACTCGATGTGTTCACTTTGATCCGGTGCCAAGAAAAAAGTTATTAATTTAAACGTTACTTCGTGTGGTTTTAATTTTCTACTTAGAATTGTGTGTATCGTTTCGACTTTCGATTGTACTCCAGCGGAGTAACTTGGGCTTGTATATTATTGGTACTTATGTCACGGATCTATTTGAAAAAAAAAAAATCGTTCTTGTTTTTCGAAAATTCCACATTTTGTTATTTTTTTCCAAGTGCAGTACAAGTGAAGATATATTCGTATATTTTGACTACTGTGGGAGGGCATTGACCTATGATCTTCTTATATAGGTTACAACATTGATTAAATCCCAATTCTCACCGCGTGAACCGATAACGTAGTACATAAACATTAATAATTATGCACAAATTTCGGCACAATGTATACTTTTTTTTGTTTGATTACTTTGGAGTTTGTTTGGTATAATGTATAGATTATTTATATCAAGGTTACGCTTTGGTATTCTTATCAGTAACAAATTATGAATAATTTTTACAATCATGTTTAAATTAGATACTCTATCATCGTTTTGGCACGATGGTGTGGGATATTTTCGTAAATGTGGATTTAAAGTCATGTTAGGGAGGGGGAGGGGGGTTGAATTTTCGATTAATCTTCAAGATTTATGTCACTTTGAGGTTATAAGTGATATTTTTCAAGGAATTGGAATTTTTGCTCTTTGACTTAAATTTTCTGCTTTCGTAAAACTTTCGTAGGCTTCATTTTTACTTTCAAAATAGCCTAACTAAAAGCACTCTGGAGGATACTCCTTCATTTTTAAATTCCAGCACTTTCTCCAAATTTTTTTCTATGTAAATATCAATAATCATGAAAAATGGGAAAGAATTGAAAAAATTTCAATTTTTTAATAGCATTGTGTACTTTTTCTTTCGGATTAAATTCATGGAGAAAAACGGATGCTGGAAAGATTTAGTGGGGATTATTCTAGGGTTTAGCTGGGCACATATTTGACAGTTTCAAAAAAAAAACTATATTCATTTTGATCTGTGATCCCTCCCCTTCCTCCCTCTCTATTGAATAATTGGTCATTTACGAACAGTTTCGTCAGAAACGAATCGTCAATGATGAAAAAATTGAAGTTGAAATTGAAAATTGGTGAAAAACTGAAACTAGAAGTATTTCCAGTTTCAGTTTTCTTGAATATAAATTTTCAATTCGGTCTTTTGATTTTCGAGTCTTTGATAATATTCAGTAATGGAAAATGGAAACTGAGAACCAGAAAAAAAAAGAAAACGTGGAGCTAAAATGGGGAAGTTGAACTTACAATTTATACCTACTGAAATCTGAACGGATGACATCGAAACATTGAACCAAAAAGTAAACTGAAGCTGAAAAATTAAACTGACGTTTGAAACTGATCATAGGTAATTTATGAGCAGTTTCATCAGAACCAATCAATCAATAATGAAAACTTGAAAGTGAAACTGAAAATTGGAAAAAACTGAAACTGGAATGTCTGCTAGTTACAGTTTTCTTCGAGATGAACTTTCAGTTCAAGTCTTTCCATTTTCAAGTTTTTGATATTTTTCATTAATGAAAAGTTGAAACTGAAAGCGCCCCAAAGAACTAGCAATTTATATCTACTGACTGAAAAGAGAAAACTGAAACTGATGATGTTCTTGAAACTTGAACTGAAAACTAAACTACAACTGCAAAAATAAAAACTGATGATTGAACTGACCATGGGGAATCACAATTGGAAATGAATGAATCAATTATGAAGTAGGTGACCTTGAAACTGAAAACCAGTTATGGAAAAACTGAAACTGTAATGACAAAAACTGAAAACGTGAACTGAAACTAAAATGATTTCCAGTTTTCAGTTTTTGATTCAAAATTGATGTTTTAAGTCTACTTTTTCTAAATAATTATTACCTTGATTTCGACGTGTCGAAATTTATTCAGGGAAAAAGGCTTAAAACTTGCAATTTCAAGTCAAAAACTGAAAATCAAAAACTGGAAACTGAAATTTAATCTGAAAGTAATTTAAAACTAAAAGTGAAACTGAAACCGAGACTTAAACTAAAACAACAAAACCTAAACTGAAAGTGAAATGATTTCCAGTTTTCAGGTCTTTTTTCAGTTTTTGACTCAAAATTGATGTTTTAACCCCCCTTTTCCTAAATAATAATCACCTTGATTTCGATATGTCGAAATTTATTCAGGAAAAAGAGGTTAAAACATCAAATTTCAAGTTAACAACCGGAAACTAGAGCTGAAAATTGAAACTGAAAGTAAAAACTGAAACTTGAACTGAAACAAGAAAAACTGAAAACCAAAAACTAACTGAAATGATTTCAGTTTTCCATCACTGCTGAAAGTGGAATTTTTTCAGTTGCAGTTTCCTTCGGTAATATGAAGTTTCAATTCAGTCCTTCGACATTTGAACCTTTGATACTTTTCAGTGATGGAAAATCGAATATGAAACTAGAATGGAAAAACAATTGAAAGTGAAAAGGAAAAGGGAAAACTGAAACTGAAACTGAAAGTGGGAGACAACTCAAACTGGAATTATTTCTAGATACAGTTTTCTTCGATGAATTTTAAATTCAACGTTTTGACCTTTGAGCCTTTGATGCTTTTCAGTGATGGAAACTTGAACATTTATACTAAGACAGAGAAACTAATTGAAACTGGAAAGGGAAAACTAAAACTGAAACTGAAAATAGGAAACAACTGAAACTGGAATCATTTCCAGATACAGTATTCTTCGATAAATTTTCAATTTAGCTTTTTGGCCTTTGAGCCTTTGATACCTTTCATTGATGGAAACTTGAAATTTGAATCCAAGATGGAAAAACTAATTAAAACTGAAAACTAAAAAGAAGGAGCTGAAAAAGAAAACTTGAACCTGCAATACCGAAACCTGAAACTTGAACTAAAAACTGAACTGAAACTGAAAAAATTTTCACATCATTTCAGTTTTTCACCACTTCAAGTCCCTACACCTACCAACTTTTTCATACCACGCTTCGTACAATTTGGCAACTTGATCGACATCAATGTGTGGGTGTATATCGCATGGAACCATATAGTAGACAACAAGGGGCAGAGGTACAAAAACCATTTACCTACAGATAAGAATCGCTAAAGCGTAGCCTTGAGTAATGATTAAAACGTAAATACTTTTTTATTTTAATTTTTCGACCTTTCTGTGTAATAATTCTTCCATTTTTTATCAATTTTTTTTCTTTTGTAAATGCGAAACATTGAGAAGTATATTTTACTTATACATATTTTATTATCGTTTTGTATTTATATCCTTATTAATGAATTCGCGGCGATGATCGTTTTCTAAAATAAAAATACCTATAAAAATAACGAAATAATACGCGAAGGTGATTACTTAATTGATAGTTTCGGTGTACCCATCATTCGGTCAATATGTTTCAAAACAGATACCCAAAAAATTACACGAGTGCCATCCTCGTATACCGAATTAATTTGCTTCACCGATGTTTTAGGAAAAAAAAATCTATTAAATTTAAAAAGTATAAATGGCGTTGAATGGTCGCAGTAGCGAAGCGCGTATTTACAAAAGAATCGTTGATTATTAATTATTTCATATTCATTACATTTCCGTCGAAAGAAACAAAAAAAAAAAAAAACTGTGAAAAAACAGGCTCATTTTTGTCCATTGTGTTTGCGTTATATTGTTCTTTTTTTCGCCTCTTCTCAAGTATATTCGTTGAAATCCTTATTAAAATAATTCGTCATAAATAGAGAAAAAAACAATTGGAAACGATAATTGTAGATTTTAAAATTGAAGATTAATTTTTCATCGTAAATTTTTTTTTACGTCGCTGCTTCAGGTTTTTAAACGAGGGTCTTGCGATGTTACCGTGTTTAGTATTTTACTCGTACTTTTTTTTTCTAGCCAACTTTTTACGCTGGCAGTTAATTATCTAATATGGAAATTAAGTTATTATTTTTGCTCGCATGTGAACCAGCAGCGTATAAACGAACTACATTGTATGATTTTGCTAAATTATATCAAACGTAGCCGTATTTTTAACGTTGAAAGGGAAATATACACTCAGGCATTTACTATTATTATTATTATATCGACGCATTTATATAAACTTATGTATTATTTTACCTATACTCGATTTACCTATCTACCATGCTCGTAAAAATTGATTATGACAACAAAACGTGTCATGTGTGTACGTAAAGATGGTTTGTTTTTAGCGTTGGTTTTTTTTTTTTTTTAAGTGAAATTAATTCGAGTGATTTTATAAAACGCGAAGACGTACAATTTACTTCTAAATTCGCTTTAATTAACGTCACATTATCCATATACCGGTACTGTTTAGTGGGCAACTTAATTAAAAAATACGGAACAGCTGAGTTTTTTTTTTTCGGTAACAATTACGGTTCGATGGAGTTTCTCTGGTGGACGTTAGAATTTAATTAGAGCTTAGTATTTCGTATAATAAATTTATTGTTTTATATGATTTATTATTTTCCTCTCTCTTTCTCGATAATCACGCATCGAGTATGGATATTTTTTCAAACTGTGAATTTAAATAGATTGCGCTTCGATGTAGAAATTTTTACAGCTATCGCGACGTTTACCTGCCTTTTTTTTCGTTTCGCTTACGAATGGTTATTATTATCGCGCATATAATGGAATTTTCGTACGTGTTAAAATTTTAATCGAATTTAAATATCGAACTGGCAAAATTATATTGATATGTACAAATGTTAAGAAAAAAATGGGACCAATCTTCTTCCATAGAATCTAAAGCAAAATGAAAAAAATTGAATAAATCGTGGTCGATTTGATGCAAATGACATGAAAAGTTTCATCGTTGATTTTTTTTCAAACCTTCGCCTCGGCGTATTTATGTATGTGTTTTTCATAACCGAATATGTGATAGCCTGATAATTTTAAGAAATCGTATACCGTGTTTTTTTCAAAAATTTATTACTATTATTAGAGCGAAAAAAAAACAATGAAAGAATATGCAAAATTAATGTAGTGGCAGCTGACTTTTTTTTTCAACAAATTTCACTCAAGTGCCAAAAAAACAAAATTGCCAGTTTAAAAATTTTCCAATTTAATCGATTATAAGTATATAAAAATGTTAAAACAATGGAATATTAATTCGTTTTTCTATTATATATGTTTTTAATGAACGCTGCTTCGTTGGTTTTAGGTTTTGTTAATAATCAAATATTTATAAAGAAAAAAAATTTTAATTATGAATATTTGTGTTCATATTAAGTGTATATGAGAAGTGCACATTTTTTTTTTCATTATTTCTCCTCCCCCTACTTGTCCCGCCCCGCCCCTCCCTGTCCCTCCCCGCCCCCATCCCCTCAGCAATATGTATAAATTTTTAGTTTTAGTAATGAATTTAAATTATTTAATCAACTTTGTACCTTGTCTGTATTCATACCTGTATGAAATAAGAAAATGAAATTTTTTTTCTAGATTAGTTATGTTTCAAACTGTGCTATATACTTTTTATTTTTAATATCATCGCTAGTTCATTACCATTGTTGCTACAAAATCATTTATATTATACACTAAGCTTATTTATATACGTAATCATGTTACGATATATTTTTTTTCTCGTCAAGTTTTAGTTACATTTTAAACATAAGTATTAGTGCAATTATTTTTATTTAATTTCTTTTCGTTATTTTTATCAACGGGTAACGTTAATATACGCGTATATTTTTTTTCATTTTAATTTGTTTTTGTTTTGTTTTATTGTTTTTTTTTTTTTTTTGATCAAGAAAACATAAAAGCTATACGTTTTCTTTCGTAGTTTTCACAATGTATTACTTTAATTTTTTTTAATCGAATAAATAGAAAAAAATGGTGTTGTGGTTATTTTTTGTAGATACTTTCTATAGGTACTTACAGGCATGAAATGAGGTCATTTTTGGAGTAAATTTGGTGTTTGTTTCATTTGTTGGTTATTTTGAGGTCATTATTTGGCTGAAAAAGTTAACGAAGTTACATTTTTGAGGATTTTTTGTTGACAAAAAGAGAATGAAAATTTTTGAAAATTAATTATTTAAGGAAAAAAATTACCCTTTCTGTGCCTATTTTACATGTTTTCTTGGAAGCTTGAAATTGCTGCATCTAGTTTCTGTCCTTTAAACCCTTTTGTACCCAGGAGAGATCTGAAGGATGAAATTTGAAAATTTTATTGCATCACGTAGAATGAAGTCAAGTTAGTGCACGAGCTCATTTTCACTAATGAAAATAAAAATATCACACAGGAGATATAGTCAAAACAAAATTACCTTCTTTCATTTTCCTGCGCAAAATTTACTACAAATTGAAAAAAAAACTATTAACTATTCACTCTTGAAGAAGAGAGGAATTTAGTAATAAAAAAAAAATTAGTTTCTTCCTCTCTAAATTTTTTATAATTTTAATTTTTGAAAAAAGAAATTCAAATTTTGTCCTTGAAATTCGGATATTTCAGGGCGTCAAATGATCAAAAATTGAAAATTTTCATATTTATGTATAGTCCAGGTGCAATAGCAGAAAAAAGACCATTTCAGGAAAAAAAATTTGAACTTCACTTTTTTTTCATGAAGCGGCTCGAAACATTGTACTTTTTAACATAAAAAAATTCTCACGAATCCGAGCTACGCTACCCTTTTTTTGGGGGGTGGTACCTCCCCTCCAACGGTTTTTTGCCTCTCCAGGCCAAAGTAAGACCGATAGGAAAAAAAAATTCAAACAAAAGTTGTTTTAAATTACATTTTACATAAAAAAGTTCATATTCATTTTTTGCGTAGGACGTGTACTTTCAAAGTTACGCGCATGCGCGCATCACACGAAAGTTCAAAACTACCAAAACCCGTTTTCCGAGCTTTTGAACGCGTATCAAATGTTGGAAAGCAGATGACGGTGAATTTTACGTGATTCTAATACCCTGAATTCGAATATGCGGTTGAAACTGAAAAAAAGTTATCGGAGGTGCGCGTAATTTGAACTTCAAGTTTAAAAGCTCAAATTTTCTTTGAACAAGTGCCATACAACTTAAAATTCGGTAAATTGATCATGCTTTGGTGATCTGATAGGAAATTTCATGAGCTTTCCAACGGTGTATTCGGATTTGAGATTGCACTTACTCTTCTCCTCAAATTTGAGGAAATCTGTTGAAAAGTGAATTATCAATGTCATAATCGATTATTTAATCAAATACTCGTATGTAGCGGAAAAATAAACTTTAAATTAGAAAAATAGGGTTGAATCAAAGTTGTGTGTGATACTCTTTCCTCATTCAACACTATTTTGTCAATTATGTTATACCTAAGGGTATTACAAAATTTTGAAAAAAATTCAGCCATACTTATCACTTCTCCAAAATTTCTTAACAATTTTTTTTTTTAATTTTCAAAGTGCAAAAAAATGGAATTTTTTCCTTTTAGATTAGCCACCCCCTTTGAAGATATCGCATATTGAAATTTTGATAAAAGGGATGATAACTGGGGAATGAGTGAGGGTGGGGGTCAAAAATTTCAGTAATGAGTTTTTACATAAGAGGTAACATTTAGTATCACTTTCGAGGAAATTTGGGTCAAGAGTCGATTTCACTATGTTATCAGGGAAGGCCCTTTTTGATTTGAACGGAAATTCACCCTGGAAATTAGTTTTCAAGATTAACAAATTTTTTTTAAAAAATGATGATTCCCGTGTCAAAAAAAAAGTAAGGGTGAAAAATTTTCTCCCTCATCTAGATCTCAACATAAGAATTAAAAATGAAAAATTCGAGAGAAAAGTTACAAACATGTAAAACCTTTTTACAAACTGACGTAGGGTAAAATTGTTCAGATATTTGATACATCCTGTTCGAAAAATGCACCGAATGAAAAGTTTTTTTTCTTCGAAGGTACTCGCTAAATAATTTACGAAGTAAAATTTGAGAAAATTTTACCCACTCTTTTAAATAAAATATTACATCATTTTCCATAAATTGTTGTTGAAAGTTTGAAAAATTTTGAAAACTGATTTCTTGTGCAAATCTCAAACTTGAATCGAAAATGCCCTTATAATCTCTTCATGTTTTTTTTACTCTTCGAAAGTATGATAATTTTTAATTTTGGACCATTTGATGCCCTGAAATATCGAAATTACAAACCCCAAATTTCAATTTTTTTTCAAAAATTGTAATTAAGTATAAAAAATTTGGAGGAGAAATGAAATGTTTTTACTAAATCTCTCTCTTTTTCAAGGGTGAATGATTGCCATTTTTTTTTCAATTTGCAGCAAATCTCATCTCACCCAGGAAAATGAAAAATGGTAATTTTGTTTTGATTCCATTTCCTGTGTGAAATTTTAATTTTCATGGATGAAAATGAGCTCGTGCACTAACTTGACTTCAGTCTGCGTTATGCAATGAAAATTATTAGATTTCATTCCACAGATCTCTCCCGGGAATAAAAGGGTTAATCAATAATTCACCCCATTGAAAATACATAGATTTGCAACAAATTTTTTGTAATTTTTTTACACGTTGTAGCATTGAACTTGGAGAGTAGTTAGGTAAAAAGAAATTATTTCGTTTTTGAGAGTCTTAGTTAATTTTTGGTTACTTCTTTGTCATCCACAAGTTACTAAAATTACTACAAAAAAGAAAAAAAGTTGACATCATGCCTGTACTTATCAATTAAAATTATACACATTGCAAGGTAAATAAACTTGGCCAAGATTACGGTGTTCTAAGTTGGAATATATGTTAAAAAACATGGTAGGCCTACATTTTCTCATTCTTAAAAACAATTTTATTTTTTTTTGCACAGTAATAAAATTTTGAATTTTGGATATCATTTGTTGAATAACAAGAGTATTTTGGAAGAAACCACCTTGACTGAATAATATTGTAATTAAAATCAAATGCTCGCTACAGATGTTTGTGGTGTCTACTTTAAATATCAAAAAATAATACAATTGGACATTTTCCAATTCTTTTTTTTAATTCATTATTTTAACTGCTTAATTATTATTTCATTTCAGTTACTTTCGAGTTGTTTAAGTACACCTACTCTAATGTAGTTCGTAGAAAGACATTTTCTAGCCGCCTTATTAATCGCAACAGAAAATTAGCGTGGTTCGTCTCATTTTGTCAGGCTATTTAAAAAAATGATTATAAAAATTTAAACGAGTATTTTATTTTGATACTTACATTTGTTCGTTTTATAAAACTTTGTGTTCTGAAATTTGATACGAGAGGGAACTGCTTGTGAGGCATAAAATAATGAGTATCATTAAATTATGTAGGTATCTAATTATTTTTGTTTTTACACGTTTGGTGAAATAATAGTTTCATCTATAATTTCATGTTTATTGATTAGATTATGACAATTCTTCAAAAATTTCCGAATTAGGGTTGCCTAAGTACCTACTCGATGCATGATAAGGAGTGGATGCCAACAGCAAAACAAGGTATTAGATGAATATTTTGCCTATCTTCAACATTGAAGGGTTAAACAACCTTTCAAATAAATCTAGATGAAAAAAAAATGTTAATATTGGAAATGTTTAGTATTTTGAAGCCTGAGACAACTCCCTTTATCAAATTTCTGCCCAACTTCAAAATTGAAGGGACTACGAATATAACTGGTTGCCTATTCATAAAGTCGATGGTATCGAAAATGAACAAAAAACGCGTTGACTGCAAAAATCTCGAAAATAAAGCGCCCTAGTAAAAAAATGAATAGTTCATTGGAGAAAGAGAATTTTATGCTCTACAATTTTTATCCCTTGCATTTTTTTCGTAGCACCCTCACTTTGGCTAGAAAATCCATGTTTAAGGGAAATTTACAAAAGTCGATTGTTTTGATAATGAAGAACAAAAAATTGCGCTTCGTAAATTCCCCATAAATATGAATTTTCTAGCCAAATTAAGGATGCTACGAAAAAAATTCAAGGGATGAAAATTGTAGAGCCTGAAATTTTTTTCTCTTAAGAGGTATTAATTTTTTTCTAGGAGGTTTAGTTTTCCAGATTTTTGAGTCGATTTTTTTTTTTTTTTTTTCAAAACTATCGACTTTATAAATGGACCACCCTGTAAGTTAAAACAAATAATTCTAAGAAAAAATTGAACGATAAAAATTGGTTGTACTTTAAAAACCAAATCAATTTTGTTATGATGATTTTTTACCCTACACCAAAATTGAAGAAGCTAATAAAAGTAATATATGAGGCCTGATAAACTTCAAAAATTCAGAATTTTTATAACTCCTTCAATTTTGATGTTGGAACAACAACATCATTCAATTATTATAAAATTTATTCATTTATTTATAATTTTAATTTTTTCTAAGAACTTTTTTATTCCAACATTCGTTTATAGTCCCTTCAATTTTCAACTTGGGCCAAAAATCATCAGCTAGAAATTTGTTCAGTTTTCAAAGCACCTAGGTTCCATCTATTTTTACAATTGAAATCGGAAATTTTTAGTTTAAATATACAGGCCTACGTTTGCAGCTCCTTCAAAAAGGTATTCGTTCAATTTTCAAGGCACAGCCTATTCCCAGGATTAAAAATAGCATGTCGTATTGCACTTGAATTTCGGAGATTGACCATTTTCGTCAGCAGCTTGCTCCAAGAGACAGAACTCAGTGAGACGAATAAATTTTTATGTCGAAAAATTGCCTATTTGGAATTTGAAGGGACAGTTATTTTGAAAATTGATGAAAATCGACTTGCCAAGTATGGATTCTAGTATCATTTTTCAAGACAAATGAAAAAAAAATTCATCATGAAAGTGTGTATTTTCAGAATTGAAGTGATACTTTGTACATACGGCGTGGAAATTTTTAAAGTAAAAAATTTCTAATTACTGAAAAATTTGATAGAAAGCTAGTGCGATGAATTGAGAAAAAAATCGTATTCATTTTTTCATTATGTTTCATTTTAAAGTAGGTAACTAAATTTAATTAAAATCTACAATCAAAAATTTTAATCATTTACAGGCCTAGTATTTTTTATACCATCGATATTTTCAAAATGGAATACACAAAACCACTCTACACAGGTAGGTAAATAAGTAGATCGTGCGAATGAGAAAAAAATATAAACAAATCCACCATAATAATATTCCTCAGAGTATTTATTAAAAATTGCATGATCACAGAGAAATATGTATGGGTAATCAATTCGATGAATGATTCAAAATATTTATTGATGGACAAGTTACATATCGCGCTAAATGTCTTAAACATTTTAGATGTAGATAAATAGGTGCGTAAATTGAAAATATGCACTTGTTTTTATATTTTTCATAGATTCATAAAGCAGTTAGAATAATACTGATGTTGTAGAAAACGGAATGACAGTCTTAAATATAATAATATTGAGAAAGCTTCGTTTTTATCCATTTTTTCTTATCCTCCTTTGATTGATTTATGTATAAAATGTTCGTAAAGAGCAAATTATTTTAAAAAAATTATACCTAGGTATAAATACTCGTATTTCAAAATGCTTTCTTTTCATTTCCCAAAATTACCTAAAATTCCAAAAAAGGAGGATTTTTTTTTTGGTCAAAGCATAGGTATACACAAGGCTTAATAATAATACTAAAATAAGTAATATTACATAAAAGTTTAGTATACACGAATTGAAGAATATGGTACTGTCGAAAATAATAAACCGATCTGATGTGGAATTTTGTTCGAGATGATCGCGAATTGTTCAGATTGAGAAATTGTCGATGATGAAACATTTAGGTAGGTAAACTAAGCAAATGAATAATGTAAAAATGTAATGGAAACTAGACCCGATTATAATACAGGTAAAATAAATGATTGTATAAATAATTATTAAAAATTAATATGGTATTCCGTAACGATATGTATCTTGACTTCTACGTCGTCTGCCTGGTCCACCCGATAAACCTGCGGCTGCTATTCCCATCATGTGTTTAGCCTGTTGTGAGCCAGAGTAACCACGACTTAAGCCTAAATCTAAGCCTCTTTTGGCACTGCAAAAGAAAATCATAGATATTTTTAATGTATAACATTACGAATAAATTATTTCTTTTATTATGTACTCGTATTGCTATATACGTAAAGCAAATTTAATGAAGTCATTACTCTTCGTTGTTAATTAATTTATGCAACGAGTATTAGAATTTTTTTTCTTTTCTTTACATGTTATTTTCAAAAATCTACTCGTTGTTCTACGAATAAGTAGGTAGTTTAAAATCGCCACGTTTAATTATCATTTTTACGATGCATTGTGGTCTGCTGAAGTAAGTAATCCAAAAATAAACGAATTTTCAATTTTGAGCGGTACGTTGACGTATTGATTCATAATACCAAAAGGTTTTTTTTTTCATAGAAAAAAGTGAATATTTAATTTTTATTTAAAGTCCAACCGTCGGATAAATTTCCTCGGGGAGTTGGTCACAATCTTAACATAAACAACAACAATATTGGATTTCGTATTCGATACCCTTAGCCAGAGTTTTACTTAATTTTCCTTCTTTATGGGCATTTTATAACTGAAATCATGTACGAGTACAATTACGCGTCGCATTTATTATTCAATAAACGAGGCAGATTTGCTTCGCCACAGCATCGTAATCTAAAAACCGTTTTAATTTACTAACGTACGTAAGTTAGAGGAAGGTACGACATACGTTATTTGGCGACACTATCTTTTATTTTACTTTCAACCCCGATGATGATGGGAATTGATCTTTCTTGATTCATTGTAACCAAATGTATCAGAAGGAAAAACGCTTTTCCTAGTTTCGTTATTTTTAGTGACATTGGTTCCGATAATTTAAAAGAAATGTAACCCCATGTCAACATAAAACTTCCAAGACCTGCAGTCCACTCCCAAAGGAAATATTCTCTTAAAATATCCTATCTCTTTGGGTCGAAATGAAAAAAATCTAATTTATACAATTTCGCTGCTTTTTTTTCCTCCAGACTTGTACATGATTCAACTTTCTTTCATTCGATGATACCGATACCTTCTAACTTTTCACATTTTAAACTTTAGCAACAATTATGTTACTTTTTATTAGTGTAGGTATCCTAGCTACCTACCTAGATTTTAGTGACGAGAAGAACTCTTTTCTCAGTAGGAATGAAATTTTCTTTCGACCGAATTGAATAATTGATTTTAGATTTATTTAATCATAATAAATCTCAAGATATGTTCACTTTCGTTTAATACAGAGGTAGGTATTTTAATCGATAACAAACCACGAGATCGAATTGTTATTTGTTATGCTAGGTCTTTTGTTTACAGTTCTAAATATTTTGCCTGGAACTACAGCAAACAAAATTGAACTCTTGTATAATAATTTGCCTATCATAAGAATTGAAGGTACAAATTCATTGATGTTTCAACGATTCGATATTCGCAAAACAAAATAGGTAGGTGATATTGATCAGCCTATTTTGCAGAGGAAAAAATTTTCTGCAAATTTTATTCTTTGAAAGTTTTGCCTAACTTCATAATTGAAGGCGTTGTGAAGTATGTAAATTTTCAAAGTTTCATAGCTCCTTCAATTTTAAAAATGAACAAAATTTTAAAAATAGGAAATTTGTAAGAAATTTCTCCACCTATAAGGCAGCTTGAACAAATTTTGCCTACCTATCATATTTTGCGTGTAATAACGCATTAAAAACCTGACATTTTCAAATTTATGAATTTCACCTTCAGGTCTGAAAGTAGATAAACTCTTATACATTTGTTCAGTTTGAGCTGCTTCATTGTCAGGCAAAATATTCTGAACTTTCAACAGAATACTCGGTCTGTATTATGTTATAAGATTTTTTGTCATTGGGCATAAAATATTTTTTGGTTTGACGTTTCATTTATGATGACGTAATTACCTAAAGAAAATACCCAAAATTTCTTCAGATAATTTGAATCCCCCAATAGGATAGTCCTGAGATAAAAATGTTGTTGGAAAAATAATAGATGGTTTTGAACTCAAGAAATCGATTTTTTGAGCGATGAGGGGTCCTACAAACAAATTGAATGGAAACAAAATTATAGAGCGTAAAATTTCCTTTCTCAAATGAGCAATTAGCTTTTAATCGAATTTTGGGGGGCGGCCATCTTTTGAAATTTTGTGACGCTATTATCTCAATAACAGTAAAAGATAAAAATCTGAAATTCATAGTGCAGGTGCATTAAACGATGGTGTAGTTGTGCATCATGAAATGCACAGTTTAATTAATGCAAAAATGACCAAGCGATTGCAATCAATAAAAATAGTAGCTTAGAGGTTTGGGAAAAAAGGGGAAGCTAAGAAGTTGTCAAACCAGTTTTTGGTGAGTT
>FIZU01034567.1:0-10816 GCA_900064475.1 Pseudococcus longispinus
AATTTTCACGTAACTGCAATATTCAAGGCGCTAGAGGTATTTGAAAATTTTAATCAAGAATATTTTGAGAACCGGTTCATTGATTTTTCTCGAATTCAATAGGGTTCTATTTTCACTAGTGATCTTTCATAAAAATTTTATTTTATTTGGTCAATTATTACGAGACTCATCGTCCGGACAAAACTTCAAGTATACCTACTGTCAGGTCAATTTTAATATATGATTTTTCGATTCTCAAAAATCAGCTAAAATCAGTTGCATCGAACAAGGGAGTAAAAAGGAAAGGATGGGAAAAGAAAGGAAGGGGTTCAACAGAGGTCGCATCAATTTGAACTTGTTTTGGCTTTTCTTTGTTTTTTGTTTTGTTTTTTTTTTTTACAGTGATTTCGAAGATTTCAATCCAGTGCGGTGAATTAATTTAAAAAAAAAATTGAATTTTATTTGATAGTAAGAAATACAAAATTTTTGTGATTTGATTCATACGTTTCAATTTCGATCTTTTTTGTATTTTTCCATTTTCATATGCATATTTTCAATTCATAAACTGAGAACGGATCATTGTATTAGAATTGTGAACAGGAACTGTTCTCGTAAGCCTTTTCAAATGCTAGGTACTAAATTGTCATAAATTACACCCGATTAATTTTCAAATTGAACTTATTCCACATAGGAAAAAAATTAATTAAAAAAAATAACGACGGGTACCCATCTAGGTAAAAAAAATATGTCAATTTAGGTACCTGCAGCAATCAATATTAGTATAATTTTCGAACAAGGGGTTGTAATGAAAACAAAATGAAATAAGAGGCGGATAAAAATGAAGGTACGAGATGAATTCGAAACTAAGTTCATCGTTAATTAGTAATATTATGAAAGACTACTTCATATAACCAAGAATTCAATTACATTTATACGTATACCTTTCTTAATTTAATTACACTCGCATTTTTTTTTTTGCTAATTTAAATGACTTGAAAATTAAGGTAAATTGAAATTTTTTTTCAACCCGGAACAGTTTTTCTCGTTGTAGCTTATTTTTTTTCCTGTTGAAGTTTCCATCAAGGTGTATAATATGCAGTGCAGTTGCATTGTGTATTTATACGGATAGATAGGTACCTAACAGATTTGGTAGGGCGATTTAATTTTCGATTTGAAATTACCAAGTGATTAAGAAAGTGTTGAAATTCATTCGGCATATCAATTAAGAGTTTAATTAACGCTCAATATACATCAAGTATACATGATGCAAAGATAATGAAAATTAATGTACGTACTTATAATTTAGCAAAAGTATGAATAATATTCCGATCGAATGAAAATATTAACAGTATTTTTTCAAATAGGTAAATTTACCTATTTCTCGTCGTATTTTTTGCCCCTATACGTGTTCGTGTCAGAAAAACATCGAGTTTTATAGGGAAACGAATCACTAGAGTTTTACGTTTTAAGTAGCTCTATTGTTATGGCATATTTGGCCAGTGTCCAGTGTCCATCGGTCAGTAGAGGAATCAATATTACTCATTTTATTTATTCTGGCTTTTCAATAACATTCGGCACTTTCTACTTTTACTTTTAATACTTATTTGATATGCAACGTTGCCAAAACTAATTAATATCTGTGTCTCGTATATCTACACATGTCCGAATATATTTCGTAACATTTATAGAACCGTGTAGTGTAATTTTTTTTACGGAAAAAATACTCATACAGGTCATTACCATCGCTTCTAAGGTTCACGTTTTTTTATTTTATTTTTAAAAGAAGCATTTCATCGCGAAATTTCACCTCAGGTGTTAAAAATTTTGAACAAGTTGAACTCTTATGACCAGATAACAGATTGCATCAGAATATTGTGGACGTTTGAAATGCATAAGGGATAATTACTCAAGATGTATGATGCTGTAATATCGAGAATATATAGGAATCGTACGTGTCAAGTTTTTTTCCCTCAAAAACCATTTTTCAACTGGTAATACCTATTTATCGAACTGAATCTAAATTACTTTCTAATCATAAACTACTATTAAAATTTATCAATGTAAATTCCATGTACAATTAACTCGTATATACTACATTTTGCATTTTTACTTTCGAAACTGTAAACACCGAGTACAATATCCATGCTGAGTGTAATGGTGTGATGTCCAGAGGTGTTGAGACAAAAGCGCGCTCATTGCTCTAATTCCTGTGCAAATTTATAAGCTAATTGAGCAGCTACTAGCGCGAAATTAGAAAAAAATGTGCAACTGCCGGCTTACGCATAATGAATACCTACCTAACATTTTTTTTTTAGATATGCGATTTAGATAACGAACACAATGTGGCTGTTTAACAACGTTATTTTGCTACCATGATTGTGGAAAGTAAAAGTAACGAAGAGTGTTTGATGAATATTTTAATGCAAAAAAGTATCCGTAAGAAAAAAAAAATGTGACGATGAAGAAACGTGCATCGGTAAATGCATTTTTATGGTATCGTCAGCGGTGTGAAATCCACGTAATGTCATTCTATACGTAAGTAGCTGGGTACACGACAACGATTATCATTCTTTTCGCCATCGTTTTATAGTCGAGTTGTTTATTTACACGAAGGAATCATTAAATGGTTGTTTGTTCGAAATGATGATTTGTGTAGGTATTTGATAGTTGAGAAGTGTATGAGGTTATTCGCTGGGATTGTTTTAATCAGAGCGCGTGGTGTGAGGGAGAGAAGGGGGTGGTATCGTACCTTGAACCAGGTGTTGATAACGAAGGAGGGAGAAGAGAAAAAAATGTATGTGAATTTTCGAAGTCCAGGGTTGGTATACATTTTAACAAGTCCAGATAATTAAATATTGGGGAAAAAAAGAACACCTACCCCATGTGCCCGATAGGGGGTTCTTATTTTATACTAGGTGGAAAATTTTTTCTGATTTGTTTTGCTCTCACGCCCTAAAGTTATTTCTTACTATGAAGAAATAGATCGTAGAAAGTTTCAGCCCCCTCATACAAAATATATTGGTGCAAAATCTCTCCTAAATTTTCAAAAAAATCAGAAAAATTTGATGAACATTTTTTTATTTCTGAATTGTTTGCTCCATTCCCTCTTAATATTCTCCCTTTCATTAGAAATGCCTCTCAAATTTCTGATCCTCTCCAATGAGATTCCAATGAGAAAGGCGGCTCATTATGTGGGCTAAAATTTGAACCCCCTCAGACTCTCACTCTTATCACTTTGGGGTGGGGGGTTAAAAATTTGTGTGGTTATTTTTAATCAGAGGGAATACTGGAACGTCCTGGAATAAAAAAATAAAAAAATAAAAAATTTCATCTGCTTTTCATTTCTTCAATTTTTTTAAAATGGGGGGGCTGTTCAGAAAATTAAAAAAATAAGAAATTATTTTCTCATAAGCAGGAACCAATTTCAGGGGGTGGGAGCAAAAAAATTCAAAAGTTGAAAATAAGCCCACCCTAAAGCCCAAACGTCCGTGAAATATTTTAAAAACAGATGTGAATTGTTTGATGAAATAATTTTTGAGCATGAATTCGGCTCAAATGAACATCTGACGAAAAAGGTCGAAATTATGGTCGAATTCGTGTTGAAAAAATTCGAAGGAAGTACACTTTTCTGATTGAATTCATGTTCTAAAAATTCACCCCAACTTTGGACTTTGAAAATTCACATAAATTCACCCCCCTTCTCTTTCCTCCTCACCCCTTCACAGCCTTCAACTGGTTCAAGATACCCCTTCCCCCTCTTCCACCCGCTCTGGACTTGGAAATTTTACACCAACTGTGGACTTGAAAAAATTTCAGGTGGTCCAAAGAGGCCCACTTATTGCTCTTCCTTGGCGGTTGATATCTACACCATTTAAGATTTAGAAAAATTATCTGACAAAAAGTTCTAGTCGAAAAAATTGAATAACGATTCATTATTATAAAGTGAAAAATTTAGAACTTGGCACTCAATTAGAAGTATTCTCAAACCTGATTGGCTACTCGTGAACTTGATACAAAAATTAAAAAAAAAAAAAATTACAGATTTTCGTATTGGAATTTGAAATACGAACAGTAGGTCTAGGTATTATTTAACATTTTGAATAAGAAGCTCGAATTAATATCGTGAAAATAAAGATCGGTAGGGGGCTGATCAGAAGTAGAGTCACCCCCTTCCCCTCTCAGGGCCAAAAAAGAACATGAAAATTTTGCATTTTGATTGAGAAAAATTGTTTAAAATTGCATGTGAATTCGAAATAATTCTATTAGAGTTGAATCTTGAATTTTTAGTTACCTTTCCCTTCAACTTGAAGCCAATTTCGGTTGATCCCTGAGGAATAAGGGTAAAAATCAATCGAAGATACGAATACCTAATCATCTATAGAGCAAGGATTTTCATGGCCTAAAAATAATGAAATATGACCATATGATGTGCATTTATGATGTTCAATTATGCAAAAATATGTAAATATCTACAACAGTGTAACACTGAAATTATCAAAAATAATTTGGTTTAAATTCTGAGTTCATAAGGAAGAGGTATTGTATTTTTGAAAGAAAAATTTTTCGTGCCAATTTTTCAATTTTGTCATTTTTGATGAAAAACATTTGAAAAATGAAAATTTGGCCAAAACTGGGTAGATATTCAAAGTATGCATTTCAAAGCCAAAAATATGCAAAATTAAGTGAGGCTCATTTTACTAGGAATTTTATGAATTCAGGGTCGAAAATTCTGATTCCAATCATAAATCAAAATAGTTGATTTTGACTCGATTCGAATCTTTTTTCTGGACAACACTGACGTATTTGTCCAATCACCTTCGACATACAAAAGAAAATCAATTTCATAAAAATCTAAGCTATTTGTTTTTGTACATCACCCTCTATCTATGAAAAAATTCTGAAGTCAGGCTTAAGTGAAAATTCGAGGCATAATTTTTTCAATTAAAAAAAATTAATTCCGAACTTTTTGAATTTACATACTTCTACTCATTTCGGCCAATTGTCAAATTAATACGTTTGGATACATTTATAATCCAAAATTCCAAAAGCAGAGATGGTCTAATTGAGAGACGAGGGGTAGCTCACCCTTCACATTCAAAATTTTCATTTTTTTCCAGAAAAAATAAAGTTTAAATCAAAAAATATGAAATATGAGACATTTCCTTCGAAAAAATTAGAAAAATTATTTTTATTTTTAATTAAAAAAATTGAAGAAAACTCCATCTGAACCAGAATTTTATTTTTTTGGCCCTCCAAATTTCGATTCGTCAATTTTTTGTCGTAATTTATTTTCACATTATTAGATAAAATCGTGAACTTCAACAAGAAAAAACTACAAAATTTAAAAAAATTTCTGTTCAATTTTTTCAATTCGAGGAAGTACTTTAGGTAGTATATGTATTCGTACATTCAGGGGAGCCTGTCAGAATTTCCCACGATGACTCGTAGAAATTTTTACTAGCTCGGGTTTGATCTTCCTTAATACCTCATCCCCTCCTATACTTATCCACTGTGACCTTGAAATGAATCCTTATTTTCTTCATTTTTGTCTTTACCGGTTTTTAATCAAAACTTAAATTTTTTAGTCTAAACATTTTTTCAAACGAATTAATTGATGACCACGATTCCATTTTGATAATAATTACAATAAAAAAAAATCATTTTGAGCATTTTGTCGAATTCCAAAATGAGTATTGGTTCTAACTTTTTCGCAATTTCTACCAAGTACTCAGTAGATTAGCTGCTAGGAACCAGAAAACGATCTTGTAATGACTTTTCTGCCTTATAATGAAAATACACCACTTTTGCTTCTTAAATTCACCCAATAACACGATGATCTCAATTTCAAAAAACCACATTATTACTTCATAGGTCGATACACCGATACGAATTCCAACTCGTAATAGGTAATTATCGAGGATTAAAACATCAAATTATCGAAATCAAAACTACCTATCTATATTTCAATAGGTATATGCTCAACCAATACAGAAACATCGCATCGCTTCGAATGATATAGCACTATTTTCCCATTCATGAGTTTTTTTTTGCCTACAAACGATAATTTCATTCTGCCCCATTCATCAAGAATGACAACAGAGAAATAAAAAAATCATGACGAGGCGTTCTCGCCATCGGAACCGTCTGTATTAAAAAATGTACCATCGTCAGACGGTGGCGGCGGCGTGTCTAGATTATCAAATATTGTAAAAAAACAATACGTCGTAAAATGTATTTTCAATCCCATAATGTACTATGGGTTTCCTCATCCTGTTACGTATATCTTAGAAATGAGAGAAAAAATTCCGCGAAAATATCGAATTAGGTTAATTATCGGTAGTACACGCGGTGTATGCAGATTTTCGGACGAAAACGTTGCTATTCTTTTCGTCGTCGATGAATATTTATTAGTACACGGCGGATGGCAGAAACAGAAACCTGCTTATAGAAAAGAAGCGCGCGGACGTAATCGCGATTTGAATTTATAGCTTTGTTTCAACCATTGGTGCTATGAATAAAGCTCATCTAACGCGGGTTAATGTCTTCATTAGACAAATCTATAGTCTAACAAGTATAGCCTACTACTACACATGCACATGTGGTATGCCGTTTACGTGGTTAATGTTGCTGAAACACTGACCCAATGTTACCGGCGTGTACTTCAGATTAGGTACTTGATATACGCGGATACGTATCGACGCGAGTGCCTTCAAATATTTACTAAAATGAGTGAATTTTTTGCAAAATATATGGGAAAGAAATCATAAAATATGAAACTCATCTTGGAACACGTTAATTACACAGTTTATTAGTGTTTAGCTGCAGTAAATTCGATTTCATTAATGGCTTATAATTTAGGTGTATGTTGGTTTATATGTCTATCAGGAATTTAAGGGTTCGAAATTAACGATGCCGACAATGGATTGGGTAATTATGTGGTAAAAATGATTGGTTAATTGTGACGTAATCTCGTCATCGCGAATCTTTAATGAAATTGGTGCGGAAATTAGTTTTTATACTGGATGCGTTTTAGGCCGTGAAGATTCATTTGATGATTTGATCGATTGATGAACTCGGATTAATCTGTGTTATTGTGTCTAATTTTCTGGTAAACGTGTTGTTTCTTAAAAACAAATTCGTGAAGTTTCAAAATTAAAGAGTTATATGAGGTGTTTGCATATTTTTCAACGTCCAATTGAGTGGGGGAGGGGGTTTAAAGTAGTTCTATACCTTGAAAACTGCATACGTGTCCATTAGAATGGCTCGTCTTCGACTTTTTTTTTTGAAAATTGGAGGAGAGATTGGAAAAAAGTTGTGGTGTCAAAGGAAAAAGTCGGAGTAATGGATCATTGATTACACTCAAGTATTTTGAACAACTTTGTTTTTATTTAATCGATGCTGGAATGGTGCAATTTTAATGACATTTTCAAGTATGTTGAAATATGGATTTTTATAAATTTTTCACGGAATGGGGGTATTTAAATGTTTATTATTTTCAAACAAAACTCCGCCCCATAAATCCCTTTTCTGCCATTTTTAATATTTCATCAATTGCTTCAAGTACCATCATAGGCTATATGAAAATACGATAAGTTTTGCCAATTTCCCTAGACGCCAATGAAGTCGTGACCTTCCAGGAAGGAAGAAAATTTCATAATGTGTTTTATAAATTAAATAGCACCTCTATTCACCCAATATTGTATTGACCCATTTATTGAAAATTTGCGCGATACTCATCAATAGAATACAACGATGGAAGCTTGACGATTACATAAATTTCAAAGCGTCGCAGTATATATAAGTTATATATTTGATTGATATAATTCGTATACAGAGTTGCAAAAGAATCATCTATTGTAAGAAATTAATATCGCAGTATACAAACTGAGACTATATGGACGGACACGATGCGAAAAATCCGCTTATTTCGGCTATGTATGCTCGTATTAGAACATGCATACCGTTAGAAAGTAGTATTGTCCTTCACGTTCCTCTATGGTGATGATTGACAGATCATTCAGGAACATTAAAATGTTGGCGATGTTAATAGATGCCAAGGTTCCTGTTTCCTATGTTGCGATTAGTGTCTATGTTTTTGGAGAACGCACGCGTTTATGCATTGGAATAATTTAATTTCGATTAAACTTTCATTCGTTGCGCTTTTAATCCGCATATTATGTACTTACTACTTCCATGTAGATTCATGTGAGTATATAAGAGGGTCATTATAGTACATTGGTGGGGACTGGTTTGGTTTTCTACACGGTGGCTCGTGGAAATTTTGATAAGCTGAGACCCATGTACTGTAACGACCCTGATAAAAATTTTTAATGATGCATAATCAAAATTATTGCTGACGTCATTAAATTTTTTTACCAGGGTTGCTATGATACATGGACTCGGGGTTGTCGGAATTCCTGCATGCCGTTGTGGGAAAAATCAGTCAGTCTTGGTCAATAAACTCATGTACCTGGTGAACTTTTTATTTCCTAGTTACTTTGGTTGACTTCAGTAAAGATTATGAAAAGCGATGATGTAACCATAACTGTGAAAAACTGATTATTATCTACATCAGTGAACATTTTTACAAGGGTTTCTACTTTTCACAGTACATTGAGTCCGAGCTAATCAAAATTCTCCCGAGCTATTGTGGACATATTTTTCCAGTACCTGCGGGCTGCTTAATGTATCTACTACAATGAGGCTCCTATTACTATCAATGCAATTTATTATTTCAGGGCAAGCTTCCTCTTCTACTCTGTTTGGTGCAGGTCCAACCCTAGTTGAGCCTTTCAATTTAGATTGATTTTGAAGCATCATGTATGTGTGATGACATCTCTTTGTCCCTCAACACTCTAGGTCTGGGTCTTTGGCTCAGAAACAGAAGAATATGTACTGTATATTGTTTTGATGACACCTATAATTCACATCTAAGGTAGACAGCGCAGGATTAAGGATTCATGTTACCTTGGGTTCAAAAAGGGTGGATGCCCTTTTCTACCGAAACATGTCGTGATTTTTCTGCTGCAGACCTTTCAGTAAGATTGTCACAATCCGATTGTGCAGGCAGGAAAGAAAAAGAGCAAACGTTGTAGGTGCAACCTTTTGTTTTACAGATTACACCACGGGTGCATCAATTGTTACAAAATATTTTAATTATATTTTCTGATGTAGATCTTGTTCAAATTTTCACAAAGACGAAATTCAAATTTTACTTACATTTCAGCATTATGTACAACTGTACAAATACATGTGGCATTGTGGTGACTTTCCACCTAGCATTCCTAGCCCTCTTTTAAGCCATCCAAATTGCTCGCTATCCAATTCCTATTCCCTTCATACAAGTTACAAACCAAGCCACATATGGTGTATCACCCTCAACTTTTTCCTTTTCTTTATACAATCGCATCCTTGACCGTGAATCTGGTCATTTCTGTTACGCTTTCTCCTGGTCACTTTTGTTCTCAAACTTGTTCTCTACCACCTCTCGCTGTGTGGCGACTCTCTACTTAGCCTTCCACCTCCCCTCCTAAGTCATCCAATTCCTTCCTACAAATCTAGCCACGTATTTCACTTCTCACCCTCATTTTTCTTCTTTTCTACTTATGCATCACATCCATGACCTTGAATCCGGTGATTTCTGTTACCCCCCCCCCCCTATACTGGTCTCTTTTGTTCTCAAACCTGTTTTCCGTCAACCTCCGCTATGTGACGACTCTTCACCCTAGCATTCCATCTCTTCTCCTAAGTCATTCAAATTCGTGTTTTCCAATTCCTTCCTACAAACCTGGTCACGTATCTCACTTCTCACCCTCATTCTACTTATGCATCCCATCCTTGACCTTGAATCTGATGATTTCTGTTATACTTTCTACTGATTCTTTTTTGTTCTCAAATCTGTTTTCCACCACCCTCTGCTATGTGACGACTCTCTACCTAGCATTCCATCTCGGGGATTTGTCATTTGCGCACGATTCCTTGATGATGTCTGAAAAAGTGGGAGTTGCTTGCGCGCATTTTTAACCTGCCGTTAGTTGCTCAGAGTTTTAGTCGCGCCCGTGGAGGAAACCTCTGGGTTTGGTCAATAAACAGTAGCTGCCCTAGAGGAAACCTCCGGGTTTCGTATTCCAGAATAGTCGCACCCCTGGAGGAAACCTCCGGGTTATCACACGGAGGTTTCCTTCAGGGGTGCGACTAATTCGCATAAACACCTGGAGGTTTCCTCCAGGGAGCGACTAACCGCAGGTTAAATTCAACAGATCCCGTATGACAAGAGGTCATTTATGCACGTTTTCAAAATTCAGAATCAGGGGTACTTGAAATAATTTTTGTAAACTTGAAATTTTTAAGTCAACTGAAATCACAATACAGTAAGAACAGTGGATACTTATCCTGATGAAGTATTACTAGTAGAATGCAGAAGTCAACAGCAAGTAGTTAGGTGCAGAGGTTAATAATTTAGAGATTTTTGGTTCCATGCGTTGTGCGAGGTTCAAATGAAGCAGGCTCTGTTCAAAAATTGGGTGGAAACAGTGCAGCTTTTTCCATATAATTTTATAGGATATGGGGGAGAACGGGGTAATATGGACAGGGGTTCTTTCAGCGCTTATAAATCTGCAGGATGCCAACTTAGAAAGATGGTCCAAGGCTCAATAAATATGGTGTAAAGGAAAGAGAGCTCAAATTTTTCAGTGAGTAGTGGGGTTCACTACATTCGAAAAAGTAAAGTAAGTGAGATTTTGTTAAGTTGTCATCAGACAAGATGGATATATTAAGGTATACACATGCCAAGTCACAGCTATGACAGATTCGACAATCAAAACGAATTGCTCCTTTT
>FIZU01034569.1:0-27002 GCA_900064475.1 Pseudococcus longispinus
GGACGAAAAAATCGGTTTTTTGCATTTTTGAAGATGACGCACCACGATATCAAGTCCTACAAAAATATGGTGTTGTACATCTAGACTAAGAAAATTGCACCTCCAAAAGGGGTTACCAAAATGGCCCTAGGAAAGCTTAAAATGTCCATTTGACCTTGAAAAAGTATTCAAAATTTTTTTCAAAAAATTCCAGACCATCTTTGCAAGTTTGAAAAAAATTTGGTTGAAAACTGCAAAAAATGGAAATTTTTAACGAAAATCCACATTTAACCACCCAGAAGAGTTGAGATATCGAGCTAAAAATTTTATCACGGAAGTTTTAGACCATAAGGACCAACTTCTACTGAATAATTTAAAATTCGGTGCTCAGAGCCAAATCAGCCCTATAAACCCGGCTACGCTCTTTAAACTGTTTCAAAATTTGACTTTTAGACATTTCACATTTCACGACACATGATAACATCGTGTCCGACACTTTGAACTTACAATGAGATGAAGTCAAACATTATGTCAGATTGGATTGTGCACTTCAGTTTGACGTACCAGAAAGAGCAAAAGTATACTCTGTTTTATACTTACATGAGATTATGGAAATAGAAATGATCTGGAGGGCGAGGGGTCCAGCTTTTTTCCTCATCCTCATCTACAGATTTTGAACTCAGTCACGTCTCTAGATCGGTTGAGAAATATAGCTACCTAGGCATTCTTGTAAATTGTGACAAAACTCCAATGCCTTGAAATAAGAATAGGTACAACTTCGTACTATTTTTTGGCCAGACGATCGAGCTAATTACCTATACAGCGGCGATATTTTCTCGGCCGGAAAAAGAAACGGAAAGTTTGAAACGTCTGTTTCTGTTTCGGATGAATTCGCCACTTACCTACAAAACAAAAAAATGTATATTCCCCGCGGAAGAGTTGAATAAAATGTGGAAAATTAGGTCACGCCCGGATATTAACGTGCGATACCTGTTGTATATATACGCTGTAAGTGATAATTACAACTGGCAATAGTATAATAACGCGTTATTAGTTTCTTTTACTTTTTTTTTTTTTCGCTGCTCCATCTACATACACCATACGTACCTACATATAATATATATACATTATCGTAAACTAATGCACGGTGTATAAGGTATGTAATATGAATGTAGGTAGGTCTAGGTACAAGTAAAGGCTACAGAATACAACGTGTACTACATGGTACACAATGTAAATACGTAGAGAGAGAGAGGTAAGAAAGGAATGCGGCGGCGGGCGATTTCATCAAACTACTTATGAATCGGCACAGCTCAGGCTCAGCAACACAGGTGAAGAAGTCGTGTCAAATATCAGAGTTGTTTATAATGCTTAGATTACTGTGTAAGGTCTGCCGATGCCGGTGCCGGTTGCGGTACTCCGGTTTTCAGGTATTTTCCCTCCGTAGGTCAAGGTTGTGTGGCGAAAAGAGAGAAAAAAGTAGTCGAATTCGAATGGTCGCTTTCTAAAGCCTGGATGCGGTCGGTATTTGGGGGCATGGTCGTAAAAAGAATCGGTATTTTTGATATGAATCAGTTTGGGGAAAATACGAGCGTTTTGCGGTGTTTGATTTATGTAATTTCAGTTCTACGTTGTATATTGATGCATCACTGCGCCAAGTTATCTGCGTGGATCTATATATTGCGTAATTTTTCATTATTTTACAACTACGAATAGGTATCGAAGGTATAAATATTGCTAACAGGTGTTTCGCGTCGAATCGTAAAATTACATTTTGAGTGGTTTTTTATCGATCGCGATGGAAGAATGATCTCGTATTTGAAATGGATTCGGCAGCATAGATGGATTTGATTTGATCGAACGATCGTTTAGTCTGCTTGGTGTGAGGTACATTGTATCTTTGTATGGGATCCTGGCGACCGACTTGAATACGAAATGCAAATAGACGTGGAATCTCGAATGTAAATCGGCCACAGTATGGACGTTACTTAACACACTTAGTTATATTACCTAATTTACGAGTATATGCAATCGTCGTTGTTGAATGGCGTTTTAATTGCATACGAGACGAACGAAAGAGCACCAATACAGCTACACAGAGTACAGAGTACCCATAGATTGATGGATGTATTCGCGTAGTCGACTATATCGATCGAGTTTATTAATAAATGAGATGCTGTAGAGTGAATACATATTACGAAGGCGTGCTCGAACGTGTATATCTCTAGGTGTAGGTACACAGGTATACTCAGATTCACTCATTGAATTTCATGGCATCCAAATAAACCGGTTGCCTTATAATAAATTAAATACGAGCTTTAATTATCGTGTGTAGACGAAAGAGATTATAAGAACGATCTTTTGTTTGGTCGGTGCGTTAACATACGACTCGACTATACGTACACGCTGCTGGCTTTATTATTGCTATTATTGCTGCTTAATGTATTCCGAACAAATGAGCGATATATTAATTTATAACTGTATTATTTCATTGTATTATGTTTTTTTTTTCTCTCTTTTTTCAGATTTATGGGCGTATGCGTTCACGAGGGTCAACTCCACGCACTTACCGAGGTTAGTTACCCTGATGTGATGATGGGTTTATCTTTTAATCCGGTGTCTTGTATGAAAATCGACGAATCGTTGAATTATGTATTTATTTTGATAAAATACGAGAATTGGATTGGGTTTTGGTAATGGTTTCTAGGTGAGGAGTTGATTAGGTTGATGAGTAATTTGGTCTCTTTTTTGGGGAGGGGGAGTAGATATTGGATTGTGTTTTCTCTCCAAGATTCAATTTCTTCTTAAGCAAGACTGGGCACATTGCGAAAAAAATAGACCAACTCCAGATTCGAGAGAAAGAGTGTACTCCAACTCTAACTCCTCTTCGATGGAGTTGGAAATTGGAATTTCCACCCTATGGGCGAAATTTGAAAAAGAAATCGTCAGGTCGTGAGCAACTTTTTGGGGAAAAATTGTCTAACTTGACCCATAATCTTCAGCTGCTCTTGCCTGGACGACTTAAGTGAAGACTACAGTGATGATTAAAATTGTCAACGTTTAAATGACTGAAGATTTTGTTCAAAAAATCTTCAATTATCTAGTTTTGAGCGACTGGCCACTTTCTTGTTCACTCACAAATTTTTAGACGATCAACCATGGTTTTTCTGAGCAAAATCTTCCGTTGTCCAAGCAACTGGAGATTCCTTTGGTCAAATCAAGCGATTTTTTCTCAAAAATGCAGTGATGGAAAAACTGAAACGAAAAAAAACGAGATTAACTGAAACCGAAATCGAAAATGAAACTAAAATTACAAAAATTGAACTAAAATGATTTCTACTTTCAGTTTTTATTTCATTTTCATATTTGGCATGCTCGATTCATATGGAAACGACATCCATATTGCCAACACTACCTAGTCCTCAAAATGAGGGGGGGGGTCGGTATTGCCCCAAAATGGGCACTTATAGAGAATGACACTCCAAGAAATATTTCTTATGATTTCAAGTCGCAATGATACGTCATGTATCAATGCAGTTACTTCAATAATACTTAGTTGCAGTATTATAAAATGGCCCCAATACGGCTGAGGTGGGGTAGGTTTTTTTCGAATTTGACCATGGCGCACCTGAGGTAAAATTTTGAAAAAATTATGTGTTGTTCTACAATCATTGACACACCTAAAAATAATTTTTTGAAAATTTTGCTGAACGGCCCTCATGGGTAAGGAGGCTCTCAAAATATTGGATTGGATTTGGAGAGATGGAAGTGCTGGGGGAAACTGTTAATTTTTTTTGGAAATGGTCTTGGGTACATCAACACTAATATCCAAGTTTGAAAAAAATCCGCCGAGTCAATCCTGAATTATAAATTGAAACCAATTTTCAAGTTTTGAGTCATTACTCAAGAATCACTCCGAGTTGAAGTCCGAAATTCTGGAAATTGAAGTGTCTTGGGGGTACCTATGAATCACCAAAATGTCGACTCTAAACTCCGCTGGGGCTGATTCACCATTCTTATCCGGCTATGGCCTTTCAAGTCAAAAACTGGGAAACTGAAAGTAGATACATAATTCAAAAATAAAATTGAAATAGAATTTGAATTGAAACAACGAGAACTGAAAACCGAAACTGAAACTGAAATGATTTCAATTTTCCATCGTTTCAAAAAGTTGCTGACAACCAATTGAAAAAAAATCTTGCCAGTGGAGAACTCCTTTTTTTTGAATTGAGATTGTAGGGAAAGACCCAGGGAGTCGGAATTTGTACTGGAGTTGAAAAAGAGTCTTCAATTTCAGCTCCAACCACAGAAAAAAGAGAATTAACTCCACCTCCAACTCTTTGGCTACAAAAAAAGTGTCCTCTACAAATTCAACTCCGAAAAAATCCGGTATAACTCCGAAACTCCACATGCAGTTTGTCCTGCACTGTTCTTAAAAGACCAAAAGAATTTTTTTTGGAAATACATCTTTCAGGAAAAAATTCTCTTTGAAACTTGAACGATGGTTTTTAATTTTATGCTCATGATAAACTGCAGAAAATATTTGTACGACTTATTTGGATCGATAATAATTTAGTCTTCAAAATTATAAGATTGAAAGACCCTTTTTCAGTTCTAAAAAGGGTCGTTCGGAATTATCTCAAATTTCTCTAATATCCTTTTTGCTTCTATCTCCCCCCCCCCCCTCCGGGACTGAAAAATTCTATCTTTGATTTTGAAATTTTTAATGCATATTTTAGAGATCTCTGAAGATGTAGAAAATTGAGTTTTCCAGAAAAATGCGTTGTTTTTTGATAATGCCATAAATGAAAAACTCAAGTTTGAAACCAGTTTTACTTTTTTTCGGGCTGTTCGGGATATTTAACCTGGATTTGGAGGTTATACTTTTCTAGCATAGAAAAATCGTCTTTGATAACCTCTTAAATAAAATTGAAAGTACGTTGCATCAAACCAGAAAGTTGAAGGACATCAGAAACGTGATTGAAGAATATTGAAGGTGGAAGGTGTCTTCTCTCTCATCTTACTAATACTTACTAATGTATGTTCTTTTTTTTTAAATATTCAAATTTCTGGAAAAAATTTACTAGTAAATTTTTGAAATAAGTTCATACTTTTTTCCTAATTCAATTTTTGTGAAATTCTGCAAAAACTTTGGTGAAATTTTTGAGTAACAATTTTTAGAAAACCAGTTTAATTAAAATTTGATTATTAGGCAATATTTCCATGAGGTAAAATTTGTGGAATTTGGCGAATCAGGCTTATATTGGAAAAATATGCAAAAATACATCATTAAGCACCATTTTTTTCGTTGAAACTGTAACTTTTCAAAATTCTGTCCTTTTGTTAATTTTTTGAAAATATTTGATTGGAATAAAATTATTCCCTCTCTTCTAAGGCAAATGGACTGGAAAATTCTTTTCAAAGTATAATGTATCCAACTTTTCATTTTTTTGACAATGTTTGCTGTAAAAGGTTCATATTTTCATTCCCCTCCACTCCATCCTCATTTTCGAATTAGTTATGTCTCTGGATGAAATAAATTATGAACGATTCAGCATAATGTGCCATTTATCAATTTTTGAACTTTTTTATTGAAAAATTATGATTTTCTGTATGAAAAAAAATCAAAAATCTATACGAAATTTGGCTCTGAGGACGTGAGGAAAAGGCGGGATGGGGGATGAAGTTGAATGTTTACAATTTTTTTCAAATATAGACGTAACTTTTAACCTCTGGCATTCCTCTTCCTCACAAATAAAACTAAAATTCGAAACAAATCGAATTTTTTTTCGAAAAGCTGAAAATGATGCAAAATTTTTTTTCCGAATCATTATTAATTTTTAATCCAATAATTTTCGTCTGTCGGGCATCTCTTTTTGCTTACTCGAGTTAAAGCATCTTTTCATTACCGAATGGAAAAAATCCATTAAAATAGAAAATGATTAAAATTCTAATTCACGTTACACTGCAATTTTAAGCTCGAAAGTTTTTTCATCGTCTTTTTACCTTAAGGAATCACATCAAAGAACCATTCGAGAAAACACAAATTTCGTCTACGTCTCCGAAAACCGAGCTAAACTGATTTTTCATTGTTTGCAACTCGATGATAACTTTTGATTACGAAACCATTACCAACAACGAAATCAAGTCTGTCGCCTTTTGGCGTATTTGTTTCTTCGAAGGATAATTTTATTCACTGATTCACTGAACCGCGAACACGTAAACCGCTTCTTACGGAAGCGAATTGTCGCGGTTACGGTGATGAAAATTCGTACGTATTTGTATTAATTTTTCGCGTATGTATTTGTACTTCTAGTATATCAACGGAGGAAGTTTGGAGCAACTGATACAGTCGTCGCAGGAGTTGACATATTCGACTCGGATGAAATTAGCTTTAGACATTGCCAAAGGAATGCAGTATTTACATTCTCAGGATGTCTTTCATCGTGATCTCACTTCTAAAGTAATTAATATTATTTTCTTACGTGTACGTGTGTGTGTGATTATATTAGTAAGACGATGATGACGTTTGAGGGGGGAAAGGGAGAGAGGGGGTGGGAATAAGAATGCTTCTTCGTGAATGAACTGAAACGTAAATATCAAGTTAATTATTACCGTTAAAATACATATACTCGTACTTACGCACACTGACGAAAAAAACTGTTTAAATGTCCCGTTTTTCGGCCGATTAAAATTTTTCGCGTTTGGATGTTTTCATCGTATTCTTATATACGTACCGAGATTATTTCTGTTGTTTTTTCTCGTCGCCTGTGCCTTCTTATTCGTATACGTGTTGCTTTAATTATCGCCATCGCGTACTCCAAAAACAAACAGTTCCGTTTCGGTTTGTTACAGTTTCGAAAAATTAACGATTCCGAGTACGACGACGGACGACTTTGCAACAGTGTTTCTGTAAATGTGTTAATTTCATCTCGATTGTGTGTACAAGTGCTTGATACGATGTATTGTCGGCCGCCTTAATCGTATAAACATTGTAATGTTGTGGTTAATTGGGTGAGAAGCACGTCTGCAGTAGGAAGGGGAACGAATACCGGAAGATTTTTTATATTCGTAATCTTATATCGGTTAGAGAAAATCGGTATTCGGATGGAAAGGAAACAATGTCTTTAAAATGATCAGCGTACCATTGAGAAATAGGACGATGTTTCGAACAAGTGAATCAAGTCGGATTATCACGCGATGTTCGAATGTATTTTGCTTATGTGTCTCTGAAACCGTGTTCACGATTTTTCTTATGGTCGTATTTTAATAATGTTTGAGAATTTCAAAATGAAATAAGGTTAATAAGGAAACGAAGATAGAACTAGATTTTGAACTTGTTGAGCTTACCCGTCAGCGACCAGAAACGAATCGAAAATGACATTGGAGGGGCAAAAAATCGAAAATTATAGACTGAAATGTTTTTTCAATTTTTTCGATTTAAAAAAAATCTGAAAATGGTCCTCAGCACTCCTCATTTTTGTAAATTCTCCGAACCTTCAGACTCTTGAGGGTAAAAATGGGGCAAAAATAGGTTTTTTGCACTCTTGAAGGTCTCCAACTGTATAAGACCACGGCAGTCAATGACCAGGGTGTGTACCAGGCATAAAGAGCACGAATTCAGAAAATTAGCACAAAATGTGACCAAAAAGCACGAAATTTTGATAAAACCGAAATTTAAATTTAAAAAATTTTGAATTTCAGCTTTGAAAGATTTTTTTGGATTTTACACAAAATTGAATGTTTTTTTTTGCCAAACCAACCGTCCTTTGAATCATTTGAATCAGTAGTATATGGGGAGGGAAAGAATCAAGGGGTCGGTTTAGACCATCTTGACGACAGAAATTTTCGGAAAAAATGATGAAATTTCAGCCTTTGAATCGATGAATCAAAGTTATTATCAATATTTTTTGATTTTTTGCTCCTTCTTATTTTTATACAGGGTGTTCCGGGAACTTCGTGCCTATCTTGATTTTGAAGGGGCAGCGGTTTACAAAAATTGCATAATTCTGTCAAAACGAACAAAAAAAGATGCGGTACATTTTCGAAGTTTAAGGCTCCGTAGCGCCTTGATTTTCAAAGATAGGCAAATTTTTCACATAACTTTTTTTGTCCCTCTCACAAAGGTACACATGTTTCATGCATTGTTTTGATGGAATTATGCAATTTTCATGTCTCACCAGGGCACCGTAATAAATTGAGGTAGGCAATACTTTACACAGGAATTTCTTGTTGCAATAACTCCTTCAATTTTAAAGATAGGCATACCAATGTAATAAGATCTTTTTTTGCTTTTTCGATGGGTTGGCATTGGAAAAATTTTTGAATGTAGGGTTGCCAACCGATTTTGCTGTCGATTTTTAAAGTTTTGTAGCTCCTTCATTTTTAAACTTAGACACCATGTGTACACAAAGCTTTTTTTTAATGATACCCTGTTGTGTCTAAATCTTGTTTATGGCAGACGATTCCCGGAACACTCTGTATAAATAATTGTAAAAATGACCCAAAAAGTACATACAATGTACATTAATTGCGAAAAAACGAAAAAAGCCCGGATTTTCATTTTTGCAATTTAGTAGGCACATTGAAAAAATTCTGAAAAAAATAAATAAACATTATACAGGGTGTCCCACATGTAAAGTCGATGATTTTGAAAATGAAAAAAAACTATGACTGAAAAATTCTCAAAAACTAAGCTTCCTAGAAAAAAGCTATTTGCTCATGACCGAAAGAAAATTTAAAGCTTTACAATTTTGAGTCTTAGCATTTTTTTCGTCGGTCCCTTCGTTTGGCCAGAAAATCCATATTTATGGGAAATTTAGCCCATGTACAAAATCGATGGTGTGACTGTGACTACTGGTACAAAAAAGATGAAATAGTACGATTTTTTAAGTTTCAAAAATCCAAAATTTCTTTTTCTTTTATTAATATTGATAAATTTACTAAAAAAAAACTTTTTCTGCAAATTTTTCAAAATTATAGTTTTTTTCAAAATTTTACCATAAAATGGTATTTTTTCTGATCAAAACTATCACTCGACAAATCAGTAGCGTATTTTAGAAGGTTCAAGGGATCTGGACTCCTTCCTGAAGCCTGAAAGGTTGAAAAAATAGCAATTTTTCGCTTCTTGAATGCCTTTTTCTGCAAAAATTTTAGCCTTGGCTTCGCTCGGGCTTACTAAATTTACTCATTTCAAGGGAGGGAGGTGAAGGGTGATCATGGTTGAAATTTATACCTACAGTATGAAATTTTTAAAAAATATGTGCGAGATAAGCAGTACGAAAAAGTATGACTTTTGCTTTTTCGATTTCAGTAGACACTCCTGGTTATAATTAATTTGAATTTTTTTCGTTTTATTTTATTTTTTTTGTCAAGTTATAAACATTTTTGTTTAGAAAAAACGAGGATGTTACTCTGAGTGAAAAAATAAAAAAATAGAATCGGAGGGGGCGCAGCATTTAAACAAAATGTTAAAAAGGTCATGGAAAAAGGCATAGAAAGTAATGGATTTCTAAAAAAAATCCTGGTAGACGCTCTGGCATTTTACTAAGAACATAGGTTCAAAAATTGTTTTTTAAATTTCTTTAAATGGCCCTTGATCATATCTACGATTTCTGTAAGTTTGAAAATAATTTTATTTTGGTAGTTTAAGACCATAAAGACGAACTTCCACTAATTTGTTTCGAAATTTCTGCTGAGTGCCCTTATTCGGATATGTTCTTATAACTTCTACAATACACAAAACATGTAATTAAAAATCTAAAATTTTAATACCAACCAAGTACTTTAATTCATTTTCCAATTTCTACATTTAGGTACCAGCAATAAAAATTCAATCTTTTTTAGTGAACCTTTTGATCTTACTAGAAAATATCGAAAAGTTTTTCTAAAATTTTTAATATTTTGTCAGACTAACGTCTAAAAATTCAATCTTCACATGACAAAATATTATGTACGTATTATTCAACTAAGTATCTTGAATTTACAGTCAAAAAATTTTAATCATTTCTGTTTTGGAATGAACCCAGTCCTGAAACATGTCCTTGTTGAGAAATTTAAATCAGAACGTATTTTTCATCATGGAAGTGGGCACTATTTCGAAAACTGAATAAAATTCCATTCTTATAATTTTTTGTGTAGGTTCAACTTCAAAAGTGAAGGAAATATACAAACATACGTTGAAGTTTTCAAAACTATAAAATTGAAAAATAAATAATCGTAGAAATCATTAGTACATAGTGCCATATTGGTTTTTAGCCTAAAATCAAAAACAAAGGGGGTGAATAATATTTGCCATTGAAAAAATTTGAATTTTAATGTTAATTTTCCCCTTCAATTTTGATGTTAGCTAGAAAATGATGAAAATTTTCACATTTTTTCGATATCCTGAGTATTTTTGGTACGGAAGGTGAACAGATAAAATATTAGAATTTTGAATTTTACTGTGGTATGATAGATACCCCCCCCCCCGCAAAAAAATTAAATTTTTCATCTAATCGACTAAAAATACGAGTACATGGCACCTTTTCATTTTTTGAACATGGTTTTTGCATTTTTGGAAAGATTTCAACCTACCCCATCCTCCCTACAATCAGTTCATTCTGGCTATGCAACTGTTGGCAATGAATGCGAGTAAGTTTAGTATACGAGTATACTCGTTTGTCGAAATTCGAAAATGTTTGCTCTATGAATGAAAATTAATTTAAAACTCTTGAAAAATGAAGATGAAAAAAAAATTGGATGGGAAATATTTTTCCATTTTTGATTTTGTGTTTGATTGCACACATTTTTTCAGTTCATCAACTGTGATAATGGCTAAACTGAGCAATTTATGTAAAATATTAGGTCATATTGCTTTTGAAATCCCTTCCTTCCACGTTGCTTATTCAAACTTTCCTCGAATCTATAATTATTTAAAATAATTAAGAAAGTTTTTCAAGCTTTTTCCCCAAATCGTTTTTCTTTTTCATTTAAAAACATGCACCTAACTACCTATCTCTGTTTGTGCTGAAAGTTTATTAATAATTTTTACTAAAGAAGTCAAGAGTATCTGAAAGGCAGGAAAGTTGGTATCTGACTTTTCATTGAAATGATCTCAGATAATGATATTTTTCCACATTTGGAATTTTAAAATTTCTTAATTTATTTTTTTCGTTTAAATGTCAAATTTTGATGTAAGTACATAGTTTTAAAATTTTCATTATTTTTTGCAACATTTTAATTTATTTATTTTTTTTTTTTACTTTGAGGTAAATTATTGTTGTTTTTGGTTATTTTGTCATCTAAAAAATTTTTATGCCTCAGTTTTAAAAAAACATATAATGACTTGAAAGAAAATGATTTTTTTTAAAATTAAAACGAATTCCTTTCATCATTTGACTTTGTCACAGTGTTTTAGTTTTCTCAATAAATCAAAATTTCCGATGCTCATCTGTGTTGACGTGTGAAATCGAAGGTGTATTATTCTTTCGGCATAAATTATCATCCTCATTCATAACTAATTAGACGTTTCTCTTTGATAAAAGTTATCTCTAAAGGGTGGGCAATAATTAGGCGCTGAAAAGGTTTTTTAATACGCAAATAGTACATATGTACTATGCACCTACCTACCTCGCATCTACCTACAAACAGTTGGAATATTCTGTCGAAAAAAAAAACAAAAATATAGTTTTACACGTTTTGAAAACCAATCCATCCAATTAGTTATAACTTTAAAAAAAATAAAAGATCAAGGAACACGAACTTGACGCAGATTTGAAAATTTTATTTTTTTAAAACACGTTAAAAATATACTGTAACGAATATTAATTAAATTTACGCAATTTGAGAAAAAAATATTCGTGCAGGTAATTAAGTCGAAGAATTAATTAGTGTTACACGAGTCGACAAAATATCGGAATTTTATTTAAATTATCAACTATGGTGTATTTGTTATTAACGAATGTCAAATGTAATACAATAGGTATTCATGGTTTAAAGGTGAGGTTTGTTTTCCCACGACGAGTTGAATTTTACTATAATTAGCCAACCTAGGTAAATACATCTAAGCGGAAAAAATAAGATAGCCAGGGTCTTGGGATGATGGCGAAATAATACCCGTATTGATTATAGACTTCGATTTAGTTTACAAAAGTAAAAAAAAAAGTTGCGGAGGTAACTTTTCGACGTTTCGCGTGTTTAAGAGTTTTTCAAATATGCATATTTTCTCGAACGAACGAAAAAAAGAAAAGAAAAACAATCGCGGCGAATATGAATTATTATGAAGAGGGAGTCGAAATACTCGAATTGTTTGGAAAATCGTAAATTGTGCACGATCGAAAGAAAGAAAAAAAAGCCAGGGTTTCCGTTTTCAATATTTCATCTGTTATTCGATGATTAAAACAAATGTAATGAGGTTTTCGACTGCGAGTTACGTGACTTTATGAATATAATCTTAGAGTGTCACGCACATCCGTCATTTTTGATTGAAAACGACGCCATTTGTTGGCGGATAACGTTTCGTAATACAAAACTTCCAGCTCTTTTAGTAATATTTTTCCACATTTTACGAGATGAGAGTCGGTATTCGCTTGTTTATCGTATGCAGAGAGATAAGACGATTGGCGAATAAATTTCGGTACTAATTAATACGTAATTAAAAAATTATACGTATGTCGATGAACAACCAAGTGTAAATAATTGAAATAGATGATATGGAGTATGGTTTTAAATAAGCGTGAAATCGCGATCGCGGTTTGTTACCGACGTCTGCATATAAGTAGAAATAAAGTATAAGTAGTTCCCGGAATGAGTATGGTAAAATATATTTACGATTAGGAACGTGCAGGGAAACGGAACTGAAGAATTTGGATTTTTCAAATAATTATATTCGATATTACAATGCGTTTCAAGGTTATGAGAACATCAAAAGCAGCGCCGTTCGGGTTCGCTTTATTATTGTCATTCCGAAACCGACTAATTTCAAAGACTTGCAAGTTGAAATTTTAATACGACTTTTTTCCTTGACCATGTCAAATTATGTGTTTATTATACGGAATAGGCTGAGCGAATTAAGCTCATTCGACGTGTAATTAATTTACTAATTCGTTTGTGTGTATTTTGCAGAATGTTTTAATTAAAAAATCTGAAGACTGTCAAGAAATGACTGCTGTGGTGGGAGATTTTGGATTAGCAGCTAAAATACCAAAGTAAGCTGGTTTTGATATTAGCACCAATTCCATGTCAAATATACGTGTTCCTAGTTGGGTCGTTGAGCTGGAGCCAGGGCCAAGACATACGACTCGTCAAGAAAAACAAAATACTTTATATGGACATATTGCCTGTTTGAAATTTCAAGGGATAGATTTTCAAAATTATTCAAAATGAACGTTTCAAGTATAAATTTGTATGCAGGATATCCGGCGAATGTTGACAAATACTTGAAAATTAGATGAAACCGGGTATCACTAGAAAAAGGTGTTAGATGAACATGCCACTTATCTTTATAATTCAAGGGACGAACACTTTTTCAAAAAAAATTCCAATTTAAACGAATTTTCAATCATGGAATTGTGTATAGTAGATTAAAAATCGAAGAAGTTTTTTTCTTGTAATTTTTTGTCCGTCTTTAAAATTGAAGGAGCTATGAAGCCTTATTGAAAACAAATGTATGAAATTTTCAGCCATTTTTGCAACATTTTGAATATTTTTCTCAAACTTTTCATCATTTTTACAATATTTTCAATGATTTTTACCAGACTTTCACTAATTTTTTACCATTTCAGAATTTTTTCACGACTTTTGTAACATTTTGAAGGATTTTTATGAAATTTTCTACAATTTTTACGTAATCTCGGACAGTTTTTGGGTCACCATTTCTGTAACATTTATATTGATTTTCATAAACTTTCAAGCAATTTTTCAACATTTTGGACTTTTTGACGTCTTTTTTTTTCATTTTCACGAAATTGAAGGATTTTTATAAAATTTTCAACATTTAAAAAATATTTTTAATGATTTTTTATTCCATTTTTAATACGTTCCAAAATATAGCATTTTGTTCTGTTAACGTCCATTTTTCACCAATTCAAACAAACTTTCAATGATTTGAATGAAATTTTCCACATGAAAATTACTTGAAGTAGATGCATTTTGAAAATGACTTTGAACACAAAATTCATTAAAAAAGTGCAAAAATTTTCAAATCTTTGAAAAAATATTTTTTTAATTTTAAAGGACAAATCTACAGAAGTTAACAAAATATTGACGAATTTATTTTTTTTTTAAATATGAATTTTCAAAAATCTAATTAAAATATTGATAAATTGGATTCTTTAAAAAAAAATTATAAAGTTTTCAGTAACCCAACAAAATATTGAAAAGTCGGAGAAAAAAAAAACGTGACAAAAAATGGATAAAAAGTGGACGTAAAAATGTTCGGAATGACCCCCCCCCCCCTTCAAATGACATATACATATCAAAAAAATCGTAAAAAATATGAATAGTATGTACTTTGTAAACTGATCAAATTTTGTGGTGGCGATTTTTTGCCTATTACCAAAATTGAAGGGGTTAAATAACATTTGAGGTAGAAAAACTTGGAAAATAATTGATTTTTCGAATTTTTTTAAAGATTCTTTTATTTCGGTAAGCGTTCATAGCTCCTTCAATTTTGAGTTGAGCAAAAAATTGCAAGATGGAAATTTGTTCAGTTTTTTATTTACTGCGTACTCTCGTGATTATAAATTAGGTCAAATTCAAATTTTTTTGATAAGGAATTTGCCCCTTAAATTTTGAAGATAGGCAACATGTTCATCTAACGAGTGATACCTACTCGATTATATCCTCTTCAAATGACACAATGACATTTTTTAAATGAAAAAATTGCGTTCGAATTTAAAAAATTTGCAAAAATGGTGGACCCTTATCTGAAAAAATTGTAAAAGTTTGGAATTTGAGTTGAAAAAATTGATTAAAAATTAGATTTGAGTTATAAAAATTTGAAAAAGTTTCATTCGAATTAAAAATTTTCCTATTTTTACTTTTTAGTTCCCCTCCACTTTCCTTGGATAATAAAACAAACAAAAATATATTTATTTATTTTTGTGGAATTATTCTTCTGTTTTTATCATAAAAATTCGTTAATTCGATAAAGTTTTTCTCAAATTAGTTCACGGTTTTCGGGGTAGGAAGGAGGGGGAGGGAGGAGGATTGAAAATGTGTGCATAATTTTTTTTTCAAGTTTATTCGATGGTAATTTCGACATTATGAATTTATGAGACATTCTACCATAAAAATTTTCTCGAATAAATTGAAAACACCTCTTTTGTCTTTTGATATATTATTCTACATAAAAAGTGCTATAACTCAGAATTTTATGTAGATTTTTTAGGTCATTAAAAATGATATACTGATTACGTCATTACACTCCCAGTTTCTGTGCAAAAATAGGACAATTTAAAACAAAATCGAATCGTTGGAACAAAGAGAACCAGAATTAATGTACTTGAAATTTTCAATTTTTCGTCATCGTGAAAAATTTCATGGGTATTATAATTCCGGCAAAAAATCACAAAGAACTTGGGTCGTTTCATTTGTCAATATTTCATTTTGATCGAATTGACTGTGTAATTTTAAAGTTAATATTGAAGATTTTAATCGCCATAAAATTTTTATAACTTTAGAGACTTCAGAATAAAAGATAGACAAAAAAAACAATAACTATCAGATTTTCTTTCAAGTGAAACCTTGTATTAAAAAAAAATTTGGAATATTTTTAGAAAATTACTCTTGGTACCTGCGGTTTTTTCAATTTTGTACGGATTTCATGCTCGTGTAGGTATTATAAATATTTACGAATGGAGGGGAAGAGCTGCCAAAGTTTTAAAATTTTTAATTGCTCATTTTGTAGAGTTCATGAAAGGTTGTAATTAGTGATTTTCCGCCAATTAAGTTTAATTTAAATTGCAAAAATTTCGAAAAAAGAGACAAAAAAAGATTTGTGTGACGATAATGAATCGAATATTCGTAAAAAAAAAATCAAAGTCTAATAATGTAAAAAAATTAATTTTTATTTTTATTTTTTTGGGATCGGGTTTTTTCAAATTTTGACGAATATGATAACTTACGGAGGGGCAAAATTTTTACTAGATTTTTCAGTAATGGACAAAATTTTCAAAATGTCACCCTTGTTCGGTTTTTGAACAAGCAGAATATTTTTTTAGATATCGATTATTCTCTGAAATTTTTTTTCATCCGATTTGATATGGAATTGCATATTTAAAAAAATTGTTTGCCTCATATATCAATTGATCTATTTTCAATTTTTTTTTTACAGAACTGGCGTACGTTTGCCAACGGTCGGATCACCGTATTGGATGTCGCCGGAATGTTTAAAAGGCCAGTTTTACGACGAAAGAAGTGATATCTTTAGTTATGGAATTGTGCTGTGTGAATTAATCGCCAGACTGGATGCTGATCCGGATGTGCTTCCTCGAACTTCCAATTTCGGTTTAGATTATTTAGCGTTTGTAGAAATTTGTTCCCAGTTACCAAAACATCCTCCTCCGGAATTCGTAAAACTCGCTTTTTCGTGTTGCAACGTAAGTTTCATTTTTTCGTTCGATCGAACGAACTTGCAAATTGTTGTAATAATTAAACAAAACTTATTTGATCATTTGAAATTACAGTTAGAACCAAAGAATAGGCCACTTTTTGCCGATATAGCCAAATTACTAGAAAAAATAGTCAAGCCGGTGAATAATCATTATTTAGCAAATGGATGCACGTTGACAGAAGCCAGAAGCGAAGAATTGCTACCTTGCCCGTCGCCTACACCCAGTGCACGTTCCGAAACGAAGAATTGTCATAGAAAATGTAATTATTTTACTCGATAATTTCTCCTTTTTCGATATCAAATATCCGAATACGAATTAAAACTGTTTTTTTGTTCAATTCGTAGTGGTCCATCGGAGATCGTTATCGGAAGATATTGGTTTGATCGTGTTCCCGTCAACGACCGCTCCTTCGGATAAAGCGCGATGCCACTGGTTGCCTCAGCCACTATGCCAGCCACCCTTGAAAAGAGTGGGCGAAAGTATGTGCCAAGAAGACCCACATTACAAGCCAACGGAGCCCAAGTCCAACCCTTTTGCTGCGTTATCGAAGCTAAAAGGCGTTAAGAAGATATTAGCGCAGACCAACTCGACTGATTTATTTTCCTCCTGTTTCGAGCTGCCGTCGCCATTCCATGGCGCAGATGAAAGGAAACCTTCTTTTTACGCCGATATCGAATACGGAGTGAAATCCAGCACGTTAGATGCTGTTGATAGCAAACATTGCACGCAGTTACCATACGCAAATGAGAAGTCTTCCTCGCGTCGTCGTAAATCGGCCGACGATAAAGGTAGCCGCGACAGCGGTAACTCTTCTATTGTAATCGAACCAGTTATCAAACCGTCCGAAATTAAAAAATGTTCTTCCACTTCGACTAAATACAAATCGTCTTCCGGTAAAGAGAAAACCATTAAGAATAAGAAAAACGAATTCGACTGGCAAAGCTGCGCGAATCCTACGTCGGTGTCTTCGTCATCTTCGTCGTCGTCTTGTAATACATCTTCGGCTACGTTACGTTTGAAAGACGATAATAAATCGAATCCGAAAAGCGACCCGAGCGTCGAACGTTTCGATAAATTTAAACCGTCGTCGTTACCTTCGTCGCCAACGTTTTGCCGAAGAAGAGCCACGTTCTCGACCGGATCAGCTTTCAGTCCTGTCGAAGAGATCGCCGCTAACGCTTGTACCAATTCGTACTCGAAAAAAATCTGTTCTTCGTTATTTCTACATCCGTTATATAAATCCAGAGGTTGTTTGACTGATTTACTGCCCGATTCGACCGGTTGTGGCAATGCCCTACGTAGTTGTTCGTCCAGTTCGAATATTAGCGTTTTAGAAGAATGCTCCAACGTCGTGTTTTTACCTACGGCCGAAACGCAAGCGTTGAATTTACGTCGTCGAGGGTCCTGCGAGTCCGGATTTTACAGCAGCGTCGGCGAAGACTTTTGTGTGCCAGGTAAGCTACTCGATTTCGCCAGGAGCCGAAGGTGTTCAGTTTTAACGCTTTCATTTTGAAACCTTAGGTATTGATGTTTGCGTTGGACATCATCACTATACGGCTTCCTCTGTAACCTTATCGTCATCGTCGGCTGCATCGTCTTTGTTTTTAGATTCCAACAGCGAAGATAACTCGACCCCTGTGTACTTCAATGGCAGATATCCTTGCACGATGCATCATCACACCGCTTCCTCCGTTTATACCGATAGCTCCGAAGATGTTTCTAGTTTGGCCAGCAGTGAAACTCCAATTTGGGATGATAAACAGGTATCATTGACAAACGTTTGTTCTAAACTTCAAGGAGTATCCTCCGGGGTGGATCGTCTTTTGTTTTTTTTGGAAAATTGGAAGAGAGAATCGAAAAAAAATTGTATTGTTACCATAGAAGAGTAAAAAAATTTTCCCTGATTTTTCCGGATTTTTTTAGGGGTGATCATATGATTTTTGTGTGTAGCCAAAATAATATCTGGAAATTTAATAAAAACCCCAATTACATACGATTCGATCGATATGAAGGGTTCGATTTTCACTCCAGATGCACATAGAACGAATTTTGACCCCATTTTACTTTTTTTAGGAGTTCTCAAATTTCCTTCATTACACGAGATTACGAGTATCTCTTGCAATTTTAAATTTCACAGCAATTTGAGAACCCCTAAAAAAGTAAAATTGTGTTGGGGTTCATCTTATATGCAAAGGGAGCGAAAATTGAACCACTAGTCGACCAAACCGTATGTATTTGGTTTTAGCATTAAATTGACCAGACGATATTAAAATTTTGTCGATACGATAACTCTCGTAATAATTCATAGAATGAGTTGCAATTTTTTTGAGAGGTTCAGTACTACTAGGAATATAAGTTCATAAATTTTGAGAAAAATTGGTGAACCGGTTTCCCATTTATTCGTGATTGAAATTTTCAAACGCTTCTAAGACCTGAAACAAAGCAGTTAATCGAAATATATAAATAACTTTTTTTATAGGACTTGAAAGGATGCACAAAAAATGTTATATACAATTTTCATTTTTATGAACCAGTTCTCGAGTTATTCGCGATTGAAATATTCAAAAGCATCTAGCACCTAGAATAAAGCATTTATGTGAAATATGTAAATAATCTTTTTGATAGCAGTTGAGAAGACGCACAACAAAGCTTATATACAATTTTCTTTTTTATGAACCGGTTCTCGAGATATATGTGATGGAAAATTTCAAAATTTCATCACTGATACAAAAAATCAAAACAAAAGTCAAAATTGTTTTTTTTTCTTTTTGAAAATAACAAAATTTTTAAATCCATCTGCCAAAAATGTTGGTTCAAGTCAGGGACCCAAAATTTTTTCCACTGTCTTTCGACGTAACATATACTACCCACCCTAGTATTTTCCATTAAGAATGACGAAATGCTCCTGTCCTCAGATTTTGGAATAAATTTGGTACAGTGTTTGGTGACCATAAAAAATATTTTTTCGTTGACCCCCCCCCCCCATCCTTGGCCAAAAACTCCAAAAAACGCGATTTCCAATTGAAAAATTCTCTATTAAATTGTATTAGAGGTAAAATTTTGAAACGATGAAGCCTTTCACCTGATTTTTGTGGGCCACAAAATAAAATATGTGTCTCGATGTATACTTTTTTATGAAATTAATTTGTTTGATTTTGATTCAATCGGTGGGTCAGCTCAAAGCTCAAAAAACTCTCAAAAATACACGTTTTGTGCATTTTATTGCTAAATGATTAGTCTAAATGAGAAAAATTCAAAGAAAAAAATTTGTTCCCCGTGATATTTCCAGCAGGAAAACATAACCAAAAAATTACCTAAGTGAAATACTGATCGCCATTGCCAAACGTTGCAAAACAGCTGTGTATGCGTACGGGGGTAGGGCCTGAAAAATTGATGTTTTTCAATTTCGAAAATTTTTGATATGTTATTTATTTTGAGTTGATACGTCTCCATAAAAATTTTAGCCCTAGGAAATGAAAAGTGTACCCTTTTTGCTCTCGAACGATTTCTAATACCTTGAATTTTTACAGAGACCTCAGCATATCAGCAAAATAGTCGAGTACTTCGAAGGCAAGCAAACAAACGTCGGCAGTACGCCATTGAATCATAAATGGGATTTCCTAGACTCATCGAACAGAATTTCTAATTTACACGCGTCTCTGCGAAGGAATTGGATTCAAGGGGATGGGCAGCCTGTGACGAAGTCGTCTTTAGACTATTACACGAGAAGAAAATTATTCGAAAAACCTTTCACCGGAGGATCCCATGTCTTATCGAAGAGATCAGCCAATCATCGTTTGCTAGTTTGCGAAGGCGCCGTTAAATCAAAATTGCCTATTTTTGATAAAAAATAATTTACTATTGCGAAGTATTTATTTATTGCATGGAAATAAGACTTGTTTAAGATTTTTTTTTTAATAGTCAATTAAGATTTTCTTCATTTAGTTAATTTCGTAGGCGGAAGGCAGCTGACAGTGTTGTACTTTACTTAATTAATGAGTTTGAAATTTGTTCCACTAAAGCATATAATTTTGATTACTTTTTTTTCTCCTTAAAGAAAAATTTTCTTTAGTCAATGGTTTGTCAAATTGGGTTAAATTTATTCGTACGTCGTCAATTTATGCAATATACTTAATTCAAATTTAAATTATAAGAGAATGAAATTTAAATCGGTTTATCATTCCATTAAATTTACGGTGATTTGAAATAATTTTATAATTATTTTTTCGACGCAATTAACCTATGAATTAGGTATTTTCCTTTTTTTTTCTACTTTAATTATAACTTTCATAAATAATTTGTTACGAATGATGGAAGATTCGAAGACTAGTTGATTTTCAAAAAATGCTCCTTCATTCAATAATTATTTCAATTGTTTACTCGGCGTACTATTTAAATACTTTCAGATCCAAAATATGCGAAATGGTAAAGGGTCTAGTCATGGTAGAAGTTATTTGTTACCATTTTCTATTTTGTAATAAACCCCTTTATGAAAACGTCCATATTGATTAAAATTCTTTTGTCAACGGTGATTCCGTGCCATTTAATTTATTGAAAGGCGTTTCAGCTAATGCATCATTGCATTTTTTTTCCTGTAACGTTTGTAAATTTTTTTTAAAAAAGGAGCTTTGAAAATTTAGTCTCTGAATTTTATTTAAACGCTCAAATTTTTTCATTTGTTTTATGTTTTTCTACGTATAAATTTCTAAACAAAATTTAATATTAATTTTATCGTGTCATTATTAATGTCTTAACTTTTTTTTTTGTAGAAGCACCCCGCGAATTGGAACTGAAATGTTAGAATTGAATTCTAGTATGTTATTTATTAAAACGCTCACCAAAAATAATTCGTCTTGAATTGACTTACGTTTTTAATGTGTTTTTTTTTCGATTTATATTTTGTATATATTGAAATGTGTTGAATATTACGAACCATTTTAGTTTCTAGTCAAATTACTAAAATAAGGATTTTTTTAAACAATTATTTCTATTATGGTGATTATTTCTTACGGTTTCTTTTTCTTTCTTTTTTTTTTTCTCGAACGAAAATTGTACATTCTGGATAGCATTTTAAGTCGAATAATAATTTATACAGATTTTGTATAATTATTATTTTAAATTCAGTATTTAATGTTTTACGAATGTAAGGTTTCTTTTGCATGATGTTAATCTGTAATTTTTTATAATAAAGTGATTTGAATACATTGCTGTGTAAAAATTTCATGTTGGGTGATATTTTAAATCCTCATAGAATAGAAAAAGGAACGATTTAAAGAATTGCAGTAGAATTCAAAAATTCAGCGTGCTTTTATCGAGGTGTAGTTTTCTTATTTATTTAAAAATCGATTGCTTGCTTCATTGAATGAATCAATTCCTTGATTTTTCCATTTTAATTTAATCTATCGAGATATTATTTATCGAAGCAGATAATTCAAAAAATTGAATATTTGGTTCAAGATTTTGATATTTGGTAACACTAAAACAAAACGCTTAGAAATTTCAAGAATGAACTGTCGTTTATTTTTGAGATTTATTGCTAAGTATTATGTGATGCTCAAAGGTTCCAGATGCATGCAATTTAATTATTGGTAAGTTTAATTATTATGTATACAAAGGGGATTTTTCTTTCAGAAAATCGGAAAACACTTCGCTGGATTTCGTCGATATACTTCTCCCTTCAGGATTGGCCAAGTTGGTAAAAAAAAATTGTGAAATTGTGTCCAAGAAGTATGACAATATTATAGATGGAAATCGGTTAGGAAAATTCAGTGTTACGATAAGAAAAACCAATTGCCAATGCGATGTATTAAATCTTAGACCTGTCGACAACGGCAGATACCGAGTTCCGGCATCTTCCTGAAGGCTGATTGTGCAAAACTTTTGTGATTATCGTTTCAAATTCAGTATTTATAATGTTTTATGACTGTAAAATATGTTTTTCAGGACGTTAATCTGTAAATTTTTATAATAATTAACAATGTGTTCTTCGGTTAATTACACTTATATAAAGTTCAAAAGTGTAACTTTCATTAATAGCGAGCGTTAAAGCTATCGCTACAATAGATGCATTGCTGCGTATTTTTTTATTGTTGAGACAACTCGTGCCGAGTGGTGACATTTTAACTTGGGTTTTAAAAAAATAATAAGTGAGTGGTTGAGAAGACAGAAGGAAAATAAAAACAAGAATAGACATAAATTGCAATAATTTTTCATATCTATAAAAAATATCAATTCCATTTGTTATTTAATAGGTTTTAGTTCTTATTTTTTTATGATTGTTATCGCATTGAGTTATTGACAGTGGTCTTACGTAAATTTAAATACCTAAATGATTATTGTTGAATTGAAGTTCAATATCGGTCTCAAATTAATCAAATTCTTGAAATAATAAATTTAATTCGAATAAAAATGACCATAAAATAAAATTTTATGTTGGATGTAATTTTAAATCCTCGCAAAACAAAAAATGAGCAATCTAACAAATTGCAGTAGAATATTCAAAAATGTCTAATGATTTTATCAGTTTATTCGAGGGATAGTTTTCTTATTATTCTGAAACTCGATAACGTGTTTCGTTGAATAAATTAATTCCCTTGATTTCCCTATTCTAATTCAATCTATCGAACTATGATTTATCGAAGTATCGATAATTAAAAAAATAAAAAATTGAATTCGATCCCAGATTTTAATACTTGGTAACACTGTAACGCAGCGGTAACATTGAAACGAAGGAGTTTATACACGGCACGAGCGAGGTAGAAATTTTAATAATGAACTGGCGTTTATCCACTCCACGACTCCAGTGTCATTTTTTAAATTTGGAGAATTTTCAAATGAGTCGAAATTTTTCGATATTTTGAAATAATTTTGCTTCTCTTGTACAATTTTATTTCACGAGCTGTACTCGAAGAGTGAATTTTATGATTATTTCGCGTACGGTTATAATAATGTAGATTTTTAAAATTCGAGTGTTGTTGTTCTTTCTTAATATGGAAGGTATAGAAGTCAATCTGTAATATTTTTACTTAGTCATTTGATTATTATTTTTTGCATAAGTACTCCTCGTTTCTATTGCAATTTTTTCTCAATCATACCGACGATATTAATTTCATATTTGTTATTAAAAATCAGAGGGGAACTTCCTTTGTTTTTTATCACTAGCGATATTAAATTTTTGTGGGTGATGAATTTTTGCACTTGTTCCTGATAATATTCTGTAGTAATTATTATTATTATTTAATTGATAGATCTGAAAAAAAAGATAAATTTTGATTCATCTTTATTGTATTATTCTCCGACCAGTAAAGAAACCGAAGAAGATGAAAAAACTCCCGTAACGAATTTGGTAAGTGCTTGAAAAAAAACCGAGAGGTATAGATAAAAAAAAATGTGAATCGCCTATGATCCCTGACTTGTTTCAAAACACAATTTTTGTGTTTGTTTTTTGAAAATTTTACATCGATGGTTTTTTTTTCATTTTTATTTTCGTGATTTTTTTTCTTCATCATCATTAACGTATAGAAGGATTAGTAGTGTGATTCGTGTGTACGGCTTAGTTCGTATTGACAAAAATAATTGAAATATTGTAATGCTTTTTAGGAAACTTACAATAGTACAAATCGTAAACATGTTTGTACCGTTTGTGGCAAACGATTTTTTTCCGTAAGTGCGTTGAATGTGCATATGGAACATCATCCGCCGAATGAACGATCAAATATCGAAAAAGATGATGATAACGCCAATAGTAATCGTAAAAATCAGTATGTTTGGGATAAAGGAATCAAATGCAACAAACTGGAGTGTAATTTTATTGCATTAGATGCTGTAGAATATTCTAAACATATTTCCACTTGTGAAGGAGTAAGTTGGTCATTTTTTAAATCAACGATGATGAAAAAAAAGCAAAGATTACATGTTACTTTTTTTCCAGATTCGTTTAACTAAAGGCGGCGAAACTGTGTCGTTTTGTGAATTATGCGATTCGTATTTTTCTTCGGAAAATCATTTCAAAGCGCATTTAATTTTACAACATCCCGATTGCGATCCAGATATCAGTTTGAAGGAATACGATGCTAAATATACAACAGTATCAGATCCGGTATCGTTATATGTTTCCGAAAATAATTCCGAACATGATGCCGATGTAAGACAAACTAAAAATCTCAGTCATTCTAAATACCCCGATTCTTCTATTTCGAAAAGAAAATCCAAAGAAGCAGAAACCGAGGATATATTGCAAAAAAATCAAGATAAGTACGTGCATTATCCTTGTATGCTAATTTTGTAAATTTACAACCCGCTGTGTTTTGAAACCATATTTTATTATAATTTTTTTCAGTAAAATTATGGACGAAATTACCATTCCTGTTGAAGCCAGTTCGGCAGAACCGAGCAGTGAAAAAGTAGAGAAAGTAAATCAGCACTTGGTTAATACTGAAGAAAAATCTTCGGAAAATTCCGTAACCGCAAATGCGTCAGAAATACCAACAAATGATAAACTTCCTGTTCAAATTGAGAACGGAAAATGCGACGACGAAACAGCTGCAGAATCCACGATTCAGTCTGACGTCGTAACCGAAGTGGAAAACGAAAAGTCATCCACAGAGCTGCCAAAAGTATCAGCCTTGAATCAGAATGATGCTGGCGCTGACTCTAATACCAAAGACGAATCAATCCAAGACAACTCCGAAAATACTTCTGGGACTAATGAAAAACCAAACGAGGAGTCCTCGAAAGAAGAACAGTCTGAGAAGAAAATTGAACCTTCTTCCGATACCTCTGATGTGAAAAAATCAGATAATAAGGATTTAGAAGTGAAAACTGACGAATTATCTGAAAAGTTGGGTGATATTGAAACAAATAATACCGAAATGCCGCAAAACGCTGATAAAGAAAATGAAGTCGACGTTGATTCGAAAGTACCAGATTCTAAGGATGATGAACCCAAGAATGATAATAAAAAACACGAAGTAAATTATACCACTTTTGTGCATAATTTTAATTATTTAATATTTTAATCCGAGTTTTTAATTTCAGAACTACATGAATGTGGAAAAAATGATGTATAATTTATTCAAAGACGAAGGAACTGCGGAAACACCTTCGCAGGAACGTGGCGATGTTCAAGATTTAAATGATAGTTCTCCTAAAAAAGTATATATCCATTTTGAATTTCTCGTTCGAAAACAAAAAAAATATTTTATTCGTGGTTTTAAATATTACAGGAGAAAGAAGCCAATGAAGTAAATCAAACCAGCGATGTCTTTGATACCGATAAAGAAACCAGCAGTGTTTTCGATAATAATAAAGACGAATCTGATTTCGAAGAATTTGATTACAATAAAGCTGGAAAAAAAGTAAGAACTAGTTTACCATAATTCCTATCTCGACCAATTCGTTTCCATTTATTTACTCTATTTTTGTGCAGAAGTACTTGAAATCGTACAGCCGATTAAACAAAAGTAAAATCAATACCAGCGAGGAAGAAAAAATCATCGAAACGCCTGCGGTTGAAGAAGCAGCCGTAGAAAAACCTAAATCGAGCGGTTCGGACGATGAAGAACCAAAAAAGAAAAAACCAGTGGGTAGAAAACGTAAAAAATCTCAGATCCCTGATACGCCCGCCGCAGATTTAAATATTAAAGAAGTAAATCAATAATTTTTTGTGATTGTTTTCATTGGAATAAATATTATTTAATTGCTGTGATCTATTTACAGCGAAGTACACGAACCAGAAAAAAATTAATTTTGCCAGACTTCGAATACGATTCAGATTACAAAAGTTATACTCCAGATGCTCCTTCGAGACGTGCAGAAATTCCTAAACGTCCTTCGCTACCTAAAGTAAGCTTCGAAATGTTGAAATATTTTTAGTAAAATGAATCGCGAATTTATTTTATTTTCTCCGTAGAATAACGATTCTTCGCCCAGAAAGAGAGGAAGACCTCGTAAAAGTCAAGATTCTTTCTCTGATGTTGATAAAAGTGCTAATATAACTGTGAGTATTTTTTGACATTTTTACTTGCTGTTTAGCCCTGGGTACTTTCCTTGAGAAATTAATTATTTTATGAAATATTGATAATTAAATATTTCTTGTGATTTTAGAATACTTCTACGACTAGTGCCAATAAATCACTTACCAACGTTAAAAATAGGATAGAAAATTCATATTTAAATGCTACCGAAAAACCGATGAAACGTGATATCGCAGATATAAAAATAAAAAATGCTGATTCCACCAATACTTCTAATTCTACGGTAAATAATATGAAAAAATATACTATTTTTATGTAATAATCAGGTAAACTTCGTATTAATTTGTTTGAAAATTATTTCAGGCAACGGAATCATTTTCTCAGAATGAAACCTTGGAAACTAAAGAAAAACCAAAGTCTCAAGTTGCAACTAAAACTCCATCAGAATTGGTAT
>FIZU01034576.1:0-15931 GCA_900064475.1 Pseudococcus longispinus
CCGCGTGAGAACTTTTGTTAGGGGGGGTTTTTGGGGTGTAAAACACAAAAAACCGCGTTTTTTTCGAAAATGACCCCTGTTTGAGACACCATAGCTCCCCTCCAGAGTGACCTAGGGGGCTAAAAATTTCTATGGAGAGTTTTCAACTCAAAATGAACAACATATCAAAAAATTAGCAAAATCGAAAAACATTTTTAAAATCCGCTCCACCCTACCAGACAGTCATTCAAAGCAGTGACGTACCCGAACTAACATTCAGGGGGGAGGGAGGTTGATGAGAAAAAAAGTGATTTTTATGTCGTCAAAATGGTTAAATTGGCCGAGTCCAAGCCTGGTCGAAGCGAGAGTGAAAATGTTTGCAGAAAAAGACATTTAAAAGCTGAAATTTTATTATTTTTTCCAACATGTCTGTTGCCAATTTCAAGTGAAGGGGTATCATCGAAAAACAAACTTCAAAATTTAATCAGTTTTTTTTAGTTATCAAAATTTCATGCCTCTTGGCCAAATTTCGTATTTTTTTCGTTATTTCGTGCTCATTTTCCCAATTTGTGCTTTTCGTGCTCGGTAGACACACTGCTCAAAGAAAGAATAGGTATGGATTAAGCATTCACAGCTGAACCAATTTTTCCTCACATCAAAATTCTGAAATATTTAAAATCAGTAAATTTTCTAAATTTCCTCATTTTCAATGCTATTATATAGCTCCTGAAATTTTGAGCAAAATAAGTCACTTTTTTCAACACGTGATTGCAATCGCGACCATTTCGAAAGTAGGCAAAAAATTTCCTGGACAAAGTTTTTTTGATTTTAAAAAGCTTTGAAAAAATGAAATATTCTATTTCTAATGAATTTTTACTCTTAGAACTTTTTTGATAAATTTAGAGACGATTTCAACCCCTTCTACACTTCATTTTCCAAAAAATGATATCAATTTCTCATCGGCGATTTTATTTGAGAAAAATCAATAGGTATTTTTGCCAATTATGATGAAACATTTCATTTCACCCAATCACCCTTCAGGACTATTCACAAATAGATCATTAAAGCTAAACCAAAAAAAATGAATTTTCCACGATAAAAATTGACAAAGTATACGACGAAGTGTTGAACTGACTCACAAATACGAATAATTATAAGTCATTCAATTAGTCGGAATTTAACTCCATTAGCAGTTTTCGTATTTAAGAAATAATGCATTTACTCGAATTTCATAGGCGTGTACGTATTAATAATTGTACTCGTTGTACAACTGTTGTCTACTCGTAGTCGTATACGTATAATTCACTTGATAACATACTCGTGCACATACTGCACAGCCCACATAATCGTATGTTTCCTCGATAGTTTCGAAAATCCATGTAAGATATGTTATTAGAGTAGTATACGGCCGTTTTTCGCAGGCGCACCATTCTCTTCACGTAAAAAAATCACTTGTCGAAAAGCAGCTACGTGCGTAATTTAAATAATCAGATTTTTTTATTTCTCAATTCCATCACACCAACGATCTAAAGACCAACTGGTTCAGGTTATGTGTTTTTGTCACCGAGGAGAATTGTTTTCAATTCTTAAATTTACGTTTAAAATAAACAAAATGGTCATTAAACCATGGCGAGTACTTTACAGTAATTAATGCGTCCTGTTAAAATTCATATTTGTAATCCGCGTAAAAAAATTTTCGACTGCTAAAACCATTTACCTTCGGCAATTTGTTTTCTATTCGAGATAAATTCGGTTTTATGTAAAAGTACATTACATTACAACAACAGGTCGACAAAAATATAACGTTTTAACGAATGAGAGAACGACGGACGCGATTTCTAAAAAACCGACGATTCGAAATTTTCGCGAATTATTTATTATTCATTTATTCATATACCCTGCAAGTATTTATGTATCAGTGTTCGTCCATTTGAGTAATTTATTTAAAATTCAATGAATCGGAACAAACTTTAGGATCTACTTGTTGCACTTTGCTGGCAACGTTTTCAATTTTGAATAATTTTTCAGCATATTTCACCAAATATATCTAAACTTGTCAAAAGGGTAACAACAGAATGAACTGGAAAAAGACGTGAATTTTCTACTCGAGTAGAAAAGAAAAACGTAACATAAAATATACATTTTCACGGTGAATTTTGATATTGGAATCGAAAAATTAATAAAATTTCAAGTGGAGAGATTTAGGATGATGAGAGTATAAAAACGATGAGTAGCTATGGGTAGCATTCGTTTTTGAATTTTATCTCCTCTAAATTGTTCATTTTGTATGATGAAATAATTTTCATATATACCCTCGCCCCTCACCAGACAAGCATAAGTGAAACCAAAAATTTAAAACAAATAATAAAAAGTCATTAAAAATTGAAAACTGCAATTCTGAAATTTTTTATCCCAATTCTTCAATAAATCGAAAATGACTTTGGAAAATTTTTACGTCGCTCAGAAGAGAAATAAAGAGGGTTTTAATTTGACTCAAAATCCCAAAAAAAAGTAGTAAAATATTGAAAATTTCTTTAAATTCTGTAATTTTTCAAAATAACCCCTCAGTGATAAAGTATTTTTTCAGCGGGAAACGACTCAAAACGACTTTTACCCCCTCTCCCCCGCCCATTTTCCAAGAGACATAGGAATTTATTGCAGTATTAAAATTTACGTTCAAGAGGCAAGCTAAAAATTTGTTTAGCGATTTTATATTAAATCATACTGAACTTGAAAAATTTCTCAATTTTCAATTATTTTTTCTTGAAAAAATTCTTCAACTGGAGCTTCCAATTTTTTAGAATAATTTCTATTCGTCAGTGTAGTCTCATTTATTAGAAAATGACAGAAAAAAAGTCAACACTCACCTTTCATGAAAAACATAGGACTCGGAAGAATTGATCGTTAGGTACTTCTTGAAATAAGAAAGTTTAAGAAGTTTTAGCACCTTCCTTATTTCTATGAAAGGAGGGAGGCTGAAATTTTTTCAAAATCAATCTCTGTAAAAAGATGCTACACAGAGGAGTCATTCTGAGGGAATTCCCAAGTTTTGAACGTTTTTCAATAGGCAGAATGTTTTTTTTTTCATTTTAAGCCAACATAAAGCTTTTTTAGGTCTCAATTTTTTTCATAAAATGAACTCTACGAATTGAACAGATTCAAAGTTCAAACAAAATGGAAAATTTTGAAATCGGTTACAACAAAAGGGAATTTAGGGATTACTTTGAGGGGGAGGGGGTCTGAGAGTTCATATGTGCCAATTTTTTGGTACGATTTTCCAACTTTTTAAAATAATTTACAAATTTTCATCGAGAGATCAATATCATTTAGGATTTAGAAAGTGTATCTAATTAAAATTGTACCAGCTATTTCGAAGGGGGAAGGGGGGTGGAGTTGAGGAAAATGAGCCATTAAATGTTAAATTAAAAAATGTATTCTTTATTTTGTTCAAAGCCCTCGCCCCGTTGCACCAGCACTGGTCACTTCTATTTCCATACTACCCATGAAAATATAAAACAGGATATGATTTTGCTTTTTCTGCTATGTCAAACTGAAGCGCACACTCCAGTCTGACTTTACATAATTGTGAGTTCAAATAGTCGGACACAATGTTATCTTATCTCGTGAAATGTCTAAAAGTCAAATTTTGAACCAATCTAAACTTTTCCAAGTTCAAAAGTCAAGTGACCACTTTATAAAATTTTTCAAAATCGAAAAAGTCAGAATTTTTGAAATTTTTCAAGTCCAAAAATTTGCTTGAAATCTGAAAAATGTTTCAAGTCCAGAAAATCTGAAATAGCCTGACAAAATGTCAGAAAGTCAGCGTGATCTCTGAAATTTTTCAACCCCAAGAAGTCCATCTGTCAAAATGTCGGAAAGCCAGCATTATCTCTCCAATTTTCAAAGTCCAAAAAGTCAGTGAAAATCTGAACATTTTTCCAGGTCCAAAAAAGTCTGACAAAATGTCTGAAAGTCAGCGTGACGAAATTTCTTGACCTTTTTTTGCGGGTTTGATCATTGCAAAAGCATGTCCTATGTTAAAAGTAAATTTATATTGAACTCGAGCCAAAATAAAGCAAAAATTTCAAATATTTGTGTCATTTTCCAGATTTTGAAAAGTTCATTAACTTTTCTCAAATCTTACCTTTTTCAAGGTTTGATAAATTTTCCCAACCTCTGCAAATTTTTTGAAATGGGGGGATCTGGCAGACTCCTTGGACCTCAATTAGAGCTATCACTGTTTCTGAGCCATACCTGTTCTCTATTGTAGATGGAAAAATGAGTTGTTTTTAAACTTCTACAATTTTTATTCTAAACTTCTTTCGTTCAGTAACCTTTTAAAAATCGGTGCATAATTGAGCCCTCATTTTTACCAAAAGTTTCAAACAAAAATTGTGGAGGATTGAAAGCTAATAATATTGTATCCTGTAATTTTTCTTCAGGTACATTTCCAAGGAAATCAAGCTTAGGAAAGTGAGCTCCTTTGCAAAATAGAAAAAAGGCATTAAAAAAAATTGATTACTTTTTAATATTCCACAACTTTTATTTCAAACTTTTTTCGTATCTTCGCTTCAGCTAACAGCATGACGTCATGAACTCGAAACATTCTGAAAAATTAAAACTGAAAAACCGAATCGAAAAAATTGATTGTTCTCAAGGAAACCCATTATCATCCCCCTCTACCCCAACCAATCACACAGTTTACATCATAAACCCAAAGTTTGAACAATTACAACGGAAAAAATTATAAAATAAATGTAAACTTGGGTTATAAAAACACATCGAAATCCTCCAAAAGCAGCATTTGCAACATCCCAGTATGAAATTAAAAATAGCGAAGTATAAATATTTCTTTTCGAAAAACAAATCATCTCCATCTCTTCTCGAGCTCACTCGAGAACCCGAGTTTAAAATTTTCACCATCTCACTTATTGATATTTGTTTTGGTGGGTTATAAAAATATGTGCAGGGTGCTTGTGTACATAACCGTTGCGGTAATTGGCAATTTGACGTTGAAAAATCTACCTTTTTACCTACCCAGCAACGTCGTCGTTTGGTGAACTTGAAAAAGAAAAAGAAAAGAAAACACGAAAGCATTGTTGTAATCTCGTAATCGTAGCGAAGAATTCGTACAAAAATTTCATAAATTACACATTAGAGCGGCTATTATTATACGCGCCACGTAACACTTTCGCACGATGAACTCGTGTATACATTTGAAGCCATTACATAAATGGAAACCGAACCGTTTCCTACAATAAAATTATAATACATTTTTTCTTCGCCTGGCCTATGGTATATCACGCACCGCAGCTTTATTTATCAAACGTTATCAAAATTTCAGTTTTATGTATCAAGCGTACTCGTACGTACGCACACAACCAAAGCACAGTAGCTTTACAGGTATACTAGGATAGGTGTATTCGAATGGTATTCATTATACGGCCAGCGTAGAATTTTTCTTATCTGTATATGTTCTCGGCGGTCATCGCGGTGCACAAGCAAAAGAGGTAGCTGCAGATCGGCGTAAGTGGTTTCTCGCTAGACAAAGCGAAGCTATCGTTCATTTGACGTTTGATTCATACCAGTTGAAAGTTTAACTGTGCCTTCGTTAGGTTTTTTTCTCTCACTTTGTCTGACTACCATCACCACTATTTTATATTGATACTCTCTCACGCGTTTCCAAACCACTGAGCACAATTGTCGCTCAACGTTGTCGAGTTGCTGGTGCTTTGATGTCTTTCGCGTTATCGTTTTTATAGAATTCACTTCGCAGTTCGGTTTGGTTTTTTTTTTCGTTCGACGGCGGGAAAAAAGTAATATCTTTTTGTCGCGTTTGAAATAGACATTTTTTTTGCGCTAAATATTTGAAAAATTTTCCGTTCCGAAGTTGTTCTACCGCCTCCGGTCCGAGTTGTGACTGAAAATTCGAAAACGAGCTTTATCGCGCCAATTTCGCCTACTGTTTTTATTACTCGGATAATTTTTCGTATTTTACGATGGCCAAGTCGAAAACGCACAGACAGTAAGTAAAATATTTTATGATTCATTTAAGAGCGAAAATTTTTTTACGATATTAAGAATGTAAATGGTATTCGCGGACGGAATATAAGTTTTTCGACGCTTCTTCGCACCATCCAGCGATTTTCAAATCGCCTCGTACAAGAAATTCTAACCCAGCATCGGATCGTGCTATATTTATAGCCGCAGCGTGCCGAAGCCGGCTCGACGTTTATCCTCCTAATTCGCGCCGATAAAGTAATATTTTCAAATTCGGTCCACGATACACAATACAGCTTGGTGTGGTTTTTTTTCCTACCCGTTTTGTTTTTGTTTCGGTGGTTGCTTCCCCTGCATGTTCGGCGCCGCCCTGGATATCCTAGTTCGATGTGTGCATGCGGTACTCTTTTGGGATATCTGCGTCAACATGCGAGACCAAATGCTTTTACATTTTGTATATTCGACGAGGGATATATTCCTAGTATTATTTTTATTTCAAGTTGTGCCGTACTCATTTACCGAATAACGAGGCGTTTTTTTTTCTTCCAAATCGTGATGGTTTCATGCACGAAAAAAAAAAAAAGTCGAACGAGCATCTTTTTGGATCAAGTGCCAGTTTAAAGCGTACTTTCACATCGCAACCAATTGAATCTCTTTGGCGCGGCGGTTTGGTGCAGTCAAAATTCTCTCACGATGCTGTAAATACCATCGAGTACCCTCCACTAAAATATAGTTACATGTTTTTTTAACATGAAGAAGAGAATTCGATTGCAGAGCTGAAAAAGATATTAATACCAGCACTTCAAATTTTGTATGTAAAATGCAGCATCACCTTCGATTTACAAGATAGGCAAAATTTTCGCATGACCCAATTTGAGACGCGCACAACGTATAAAATAATTCCAAATTCAATGTAATGTATAACTTCGACCCATTCTAAAGATTCAAACAGTTATCAATTTTCAAAAATGTTGCCCCTCGATATTGTAATTGAATTCAAATTGCAAATAGATCATTTTACGGTCGACTCCACCAAGGTGGGGGGGAGTTACTTTCCAACATTTTTACTCTTATTAATATTTGACCCTGAATGAGGATGTGGTGCCCACGCAGCATTTGAAACAACAGGTGATTAACCTGATAAGCTATCCCCCCTCTTCTACCCATCACCTCTTCAACTTGATCGCGCTGCAAATGCATACCCCTATCCCTCATTTACTATCAGCAACGTTATTTTTTCCTGCTGGTTTAATACGAGTATTTATAGATATATAAAAGGTGTAGGAGGGTGTAGAAAAATCATTCGTAAATTCAAGAATAATACTTTTCTGAGAAATAATACGAGATATGCTTTTTTTCTAGTAAAATTTGAGGAGGCTACCACCAAAACAAAATTATGCAATTATGAAACAAGTCTTGTGTAATTTTTCATTATGGCACATAATAATAAAACGAATGAACCATTCATTTTGTGCTTCATTTGTTCTTCGTGCGTTATACGGTTATGAATACGATTCATTTTGACTAGTTGAGCTAAATTGTTACGATTCAAGTTTTATGAAAATTCTAATGATTACAGCTACAAAATTTCTTATCAGTAAATATTAAATTTTGATAAAATTTTAATCAACTTTATATAATAAAAATAATGAAAAATTGATTTAATTAAGTTTTAATATTTAAAAAAATGATCATTGGTTTCCATGATGATAGTGCTGAACTATTCAAATTTTGCACCCGTTTGGAAAACATTTGAAATAAAAATAGATTATTTTTTTCAATTTTATAGATTGTGAAAATTTTGAGTCCTACAGAACGTGACCACATTCTTCGAAATTTATAGCATTAGGAGAATTTTTTTTAACATCTCCATTAAATAAAAACGATAAAAAAATTGAAGAAAAAATGAAAACAATGTAGCTTTCATTTAGAGGGGAAATCTCATAATCATAGATACTGGTATGTTATCACTTATAGCTTCAATATAAAAACTATGACGAATCTTAACTGTCGTATAACTACCATATAAGTAGATGGATTTTTCATTAAGATAGGAATTAAAAATGAAAGGCAGCTGATTCATTTTACTTTTTCACCAATTAAAAGTCCTCGAGTTATAAATAACACGAATACAAAACGTAAAATCTGGCATTTCTGAGACTTTTCAATATTTTGACAGATTTTACTAAGTATAAAAATTTATATGATGAATTTTCAGCATTTTCTTCAGACTTTGCAAAATTTTAAAAATGAATATTTTCCTTTACGTAATAATGAATTAAGGACATTATTACGAAATATCGCCATGCCAATGGTGTCAAACTTTTGGTCTTCTTCTGGGATCAACCCCCGCCCTCCCTCCCTCCCACCCTCCCTCACGAAAAACTAATCAGTAGGGTTTTTCGGATTTCTTCTATTTTTGAAGGTTGAAGGGAAATAAAACAAGGAAGAAATCCTGCTACTTGAGCTTTTTACCAAGATGTTCTGATGGCATTTGAAGAATATTTTCGACATTCTCCTAGCTCTCATTTTCCAAAACAAATACCCATCTTGTTCCCATCAATTCACGCACCCTCGTGAAGGAAAAGAGATTATGTTATTTTTTCACACATTTTCTCAGACTTCAGACTTTTTGGACTTGAAAAATTTCAGAAATTTCTACTTTTTGAATCTGGAACGTGGGCAGTTGAATTTTTGAACTTGGAAAAATTGAGATTGTTTCAAATTTTGACTTCTAGATATTTTCCTGTCACGAAATTCAACACTGACTTTTAGACATTTTGTCAGACAAACACATTGGATTTTTTGAACTTGGAAAATTTTAGAAATCACCCTAATTTTCCAACATTTTGTCAAGCAGACTTCATGGACTTGGAAAATTTCAGAGATCAAGGCCGACTTTTAGACATTTTGTAAGGCTATTTTAGATTTTGTGGATTTGAAAAATTTTTCAGATTTCAATTGACTTTTTGAACTTTTGAAATTTCAGAGATGAATCTGATTTTTAGACATTTTATCAGACAAACCATTTCGACTTCTTGAACTTGAAAAATTGACTTTCAGATATTTTGTCAGACTTTTTTGGACTTGGAAAATTTTCAAAGATAATGCTGACTTTTGGACATTTTGTCAGACAAAATAATTTAGACTTTTTAAAACTTGAAAATTTTATAACCCTGGGCAACTTTCCAGACTTCTTGGATTTGGAAAATTTCAGATATTACGTTGACTTTCAGACATTTTGTCAGACTTTTTTAGACTCGGGAAAATTTATAGATTCCCATTGACTTTTTGGACCTTGAAAATTTCAGAGATAATGCTGAGTTTTAGATATTTTTTGCTAAGCAAACAATTTAGACTTTTTGAACTCAAAAAATTTCAATAAAATTCCAAATATCTATGGACTATAGTTTCATGGGTAGTATGGAAATGGCGGGGGCTTTTTTCAAGTTTTTTTTTCCTTCGTCCTCGCTTGATCCATTTTTAGAAGACATCCACCTCCCTCGATCATATAAAAATAGACAACGTTTCCTATGCTTAAATGTTGCAGATTACATGACTGATATTTTGATTAAGGGCAATTTTTTTTATTTTTTCAAACCTTCCATCAATTTTTATCCTACTTATTATAGATTTTTTTACAATAAAATCAATTTTCATTCGCTTTATTAGTTTTTTGAAATTCGAACCAAAAATGAATTACTGGATACTTATAAATTTACAGATCTTTCCTACATGATTCCTGACAATTTCCTTGCCAAAAATGAGCACTTTTCAATTGATTGAATTTTTAAAATCAAAATCCAACTTTTTTCATCGCAAGTTCACAAATTCTTCATGTTTTTAAAAATCTCTACGAACAGTGAGCACAATGAAAAATTGAAAAAACTACTCTTACTATGCACTAAAAACAGCTCATTTACGATCTGTGCGAACTTTTGCCATAAAATAAGACGAAATCATTTCTGATCAAAAACACATCCAAATAGCATCTTCAACATGTAAAATTTTCTCAAAATCTCTCATCGTATGTGTACTTATTCAAATATATAGTTCGCGTAATCGATCCATCGATCCGTCAGCAAAACATACCCAGATGAAAAAAAAAACGATCGCTCACAACGTTAGATACGGCCGCGAAAGACGAGAAAAAAAATCCAATACGCAGATACGCTTTAGTCAACGAACCCGCGTGAATCCACCGAAACATCGAAGTATCAAAAATTTCGGCGTGAAATTAAATTAAAGTAATTTTTACCGCGCAACATGCGTCGTGTCGTGTTTTTTCCTTATACGTATCGTATACTCTTACATGTAATGAATACTACGTGTTTTATTAATTTTACCACGATTGAAAGATTCCATCATCACGAATGATTCGATAATGTCATCGTGTGTACTCGTATAGCTCTAGCTGGCCGATCGTTCGGTTAATATTATGAGGGCATTTCTCGTAACTCTGGTCGTTCCAACGTGCTACCATAATTTACCGAAAATATCGTCACCGGAAACATATCGGTGTCTAAATATATTGTTATATTGTTCACAATCAAAGCTTATGGCTACGATGACCGATGAAGATTTAAACCTGAACCTTGGTCTTGGTCGTCGTACACAGCGGACATGTCAATTACAATTCTAGCCTTGACCATATATTATATCTCGATTACTTTCTATATAGTCTCTAATCATGGATGTCTACTTTCATCGACATGAAAGAGTTTTTTTTTTCTTTCTTTCTTTCTCATAAATATAATATTTAATGGTATTTATCGTATTATATCCAGAGTGTACACGATGTAGTATTTATATTATGGGAAAACTTAACATGAGATTTATACTCGTATTTTCATTTACATTTTACGAGTACCAGCAATCTTTTTCTTCCATCGACGATACGTTCGTTATCATTGGTACCTTTTCATCAAGTAGGTAACTCTATATGATGGCGTTCGTTTGCGTTGACCAATTCTTCGAGCAGGTACAAAATACGTTTATTTGTTTTTATTCGGATCCACATCGATGGCTGGCTTTTTTCTACAAGCTTGCGTTCGTTTTTCGTTTCGGTTCTGCTTCAATTCCGACCGGAAGTTTGTCAAGTCTTTCTCAGTTCCGGTGTAGTTGATGTGATAAAGCGATGGTCTTTTTTTTTTTCACCCGAAGATTTTTACACATCAAGGTGAACTTTGTACGTAAACAGAATTGCGTGTTTAATCAACATTTCGTCGATTCAAAACAGAATTTTATAAATTGAACGCTTTTTTTGTGCTATTTCTTAAGATGTACCTGGGCAACAAAAACAGGAAGATGGATGTATATGGGAAATTTATGCTGATTGCAATGATGAAAAAAGAATTTTGATTTGAGCAAAAAACGAAACCTTGATTTTTTGATAATTTATAGTATGGTACGAATAGATACGAGTATGTTCAGTAGATAGACTTATTTACATTTTTTCAGGAAAATTAGTTTTGAAAAAAATAAAAATAAAAATACACAAAATAATCATACAAAACATTAGAGAATTGATGAAACGAAATATTTAGTTTGAAGGGATTTTTCAGTCTTAACTCTTCATAGTGATTTAGATGGAAAATTTGGTGGCTAAAAGTCAATAACTTCGGAAGTAGTATGAAGCAGTGAATGGGTACGCGGTTTTCAGATTCCTCTAAGTGTGTAATTATTTCACCCAGTAATAACAATTATTCATTGTCATTTTTGGAATGTTCACATTTTTTGAATTTTACCAATTATTTAAAAATTTAAGGGCTAATAGGAGGCTTTAGGAAGATCCAATTGAAAAATTAAGTTGATATTCGAACTCAGCGCTATCGAAAACATATCAAACAATATGCCACATATACTTTATTTGGTTTCATAAATTTTTTTCAAAATTTAAGGGTTAGTAGGAGGCTTGGAGAGGGTCATATCTAAAAAGTAAGACGATATTCGAACTCAGCGCTACCAAGAATATAACAAACGATATGCTACACGTCATTTTGAAAATTTTTTCAAAATGGATCAAAATTTTGGGGCGCAATGTCCTCTAGAAACTTCATGATCCTATATGAAAAAATCATAATTTGAATGTAATATAAAAATATCTCTTCACAGGAACTTTTTCAAAATTTTGAATTGAAACCCTGAAATTTTGTACATTCTTGAAAGTTAAACCTTTCTCAAAAAAGTTCTACTTTCAATTTTTAAAGCTTATATGGGTGATTTCAAACCTCTTGGCAAAAATCTTCGAAATTATACCCTTCACCAAAGTTGAGTATTGTAATGAGAAATTACAGAAGTCAAAAAACAATAAAGCTTCCTTTCCAAAAACTCCTAAGGGTTGGGGTAGAAACAACGGTTGTTTTCTTACTTTTGGTTTCAGAGAAGCTCGTAAAAAATTTTTGAGCAAAATCGAAAGGCCCAAATGAAAAACACAGCTCAACTAACATGGAATGACCCAAGAGCAACATGGATATCAAATCTTCAGTTTTTGAGCATTCTGGATTTCCGCTTGATGATTTTCACCCTCAAGGCCAAAATGGAATTCAGAATAAGAATCAGGAGACCTGAAATTTGAAAAAAATTGAAATGAATGTCAAAATTTAGAATTTTGAGAACCCTGATTCACATTTTAATAACCATTTATATCTCTAAATATAAGTCACAGAGGATTTTCAGGTGGCTAATTTCCTTTACTTGGAGTTTATAATATAAGCCACAGTATACTGTGGTCATGAAAATCGTAATTAGTATCTCAAAAAATCCAGTTTTCGATATTCATACTGATTTTTTCAAAATTTTGGACCCTAAATCGCTTCTCTTGAGGTCCAATTTGAGTCTAGGGGTGCGGGTGATATTTTCATCAAAATAATAACCATGCTTCTTAAAAAATCCTATTATTTTGATATCCATATGAATTTTTTCAAATTTTGGACCCTGGTCCTCCTCTTCAGGACCCATTTGCGGCTTCAAATTGACTAAAATTTTCAAAACATATTGAAAAAATTTTAAATAGAATTAATCTCCAACACCATTCTCTTCTTCTTTTTGACGCCATGCAATGCTATTCCATGATTTGACTGCTATTCAACAACGAGTGTATCTTCTCGGTCTCTTTAAAATAGAGTTTCTACGTCAATTATGCCACTTCACTGCCAAAGGTTACACAACTACGATAATTTCTTTCGCCCTCTAGCCCTTTTACCATAGATTCGTCCACTCATGATCAGTCTCGAGAGTTTGTATTCATTTCCTTGTAGAAAATATCCCAAGTTACCAGTTTTCTGTTCTAAACACATTTCAGTAGCTCCCTCTACACTTCTGCATGTTCTAGGACCTTTTGAATTCGATACTATGTCGATCCATGGAATTCGTAATATCCTTCTTAGAGTCCACATTTCGAAGGCTTCCAACTGATTCATGGATTTCGTTCTTAATAAGCAGGTCTCTGCTCCTTATAGCAATACTGGCCGGATGTAACATTTCATGGCTCGAATTCTCAGGTCCAGAGACAAGCTTTCGTGCAGCAATACTCTACTCAGTCTTTGAAAATGTTGTTCGTGAAATACGAATTCAATACGTCAAGAAAAACAATATCAATGGTCTTCAGACTCCTCCTTCCCTAAGGAATGAAAAGAGTTTGAATACCATCACTTAAAAAGTTGAAAATTTTTCAAAATGATGAGAATTTTTCGAATGATTTCTTTTTTGAAATTTAAGTCGAATTCAAGCCAATTAACTTCCCATCTGAAAAATCTTAAAAAATTGTATGGCCATTTTCTGTTGATGATGACTGATGAGTCAGAATAAAATATTTCATAATTTTGACGACTTTTCATGCTTTAATAATTTTTGGGGGATTATTTTGTTATAAAAACTAATTATTTTTCAAAAATTGAAAACGAGGGTCACCTCAATTTCAAATTTAAATTTGAAATACATTAGATATAAGGTTTCATTATTGCAACCAAAAAAAAATTGACCTATATCGTAGCTGTACTCTTTCAAAATCTTTTGATTTCATCGTCCATTAAAAAGCATAAAACCGAGAAATGTCGTCTTTCGAAAGTAAGTACCACAGCTTTCGTAGTTTTTTCATCTCTGTAAAAAGATAACCGCTCCGGATAGACTAATTTTTTCACATACACGGGTGTCATCAGATACGTCGGCACGTGCATTTTGGAAAGAAAGTTGTTCAGTTCGTAACACTAATTAACGTATAGTGGTTGACCTTTTTCATTTTTTTTGTCATCATTTTCAAGTGTGCTAAAATATTCAACACGGTATCAAGTTGCTCTATACCTACACCCAGTCCCAGATCTACATCAACCCGGCGGTTTTTTTCGCTCGGTTTTTTTGAATAAAAAATGCCAAGTATTCGCCTTCGTGGCGATAGAACGATTACGACGAGAAGATTTCATTAACGACGAAACTGTGTGTCTGTAATTCGGTATCTCATTTAAATGAGATATTCGACGACATAGATGCGCCCGGTGACAGTGTAATTAAAAAATTATAGTATAGCTTTATCGAGAGGAAGAAGGAGGTTGGTGTTTAACATAATGTGCGTAGTTTTGCCGTTATCTAAAACTTGCAGTTACACTATTTAATTTGTTTCGAGAAAAGAACGCACACTATACTCGGGCTAGCATGAAAATGAAAGCCCGAAAAATCCACGCTCGCAATGTTTCGTTTAATAATATATTTACGGTCTGTGAAGATTGTCGCTGTATTTACTTTTACCATTATTTACATTTCATTCGCGCAACGCTGCGCCGCACCACCCTCCCGAAACACCTACCGCACAGCAGCACGGTTGTTGAATGGTTAAGGAGCATTTTCAATGGAAAGTTGTACATAAGAAAATTTGAAAAACAGGTGCGCCGCCTCAATGAAAGTTTAACGTTAAACTTTTAACGTCATTATCAACGATGGCGAATTTAAGAAAAGTAAAAACTTTATACTCGTACCATACCGCGAGCCCGGCAGTAATTTTGAGGTTTTAATGTTTTCTTCTAAAGTGATTATAAACAGTTTAAACAATTTTATACCAAACGAGAAGTAAATTTGAAAAAAAATACAAAAAATACCGAAAAGGAAAAAAAACTCACGCATCTTTTACACTTCATATAATACAGCGAGCAAGCATAATAACCTTTTCGCCATTGTCGCCGCGTTATCGTGGATTATTTTTCAGTTTCGGAGATTATTATCGCGATTATGTTAGAGGGGTTTTTTATGTTTTTTTTTTTGGTCATGTGACGATGTCGGTGGTTTTTTTCGTGTTAATTTGACGTAGTAATGAAAAAAAGAGTGCGAGCTATTGTTCCGAATAAATTGAAAAATGTCCGCGCTTCCATAATAACATAGAAGTAATAATACCGCGAACTAATGTGACAATGACGTTAAAACGATTTCATTACGAAGGAATCCGTAATTAGATTATGTGAGAATTGCATCGGACTAATAATTAAAGACTAACTGTAGTGCGAATGATAGGCGAGGGAGGGACGAGGAGGAAAACACGAATAAATTTCAGCTTTTATAGCAGATGCACATTGTATTTGTAAGTAGGTATCAACATATATGCTAAGAAATATGCGAATTTCACTCTTTTATATTATTCAATTTCGCATTCGTATTATTAACCGAAGAAAAGTGATTTTATAATGACCTTGAATTTATTATAAATTAATAACCTTGGACTTTCTATTTTTTTCCCCTCTCATTTCAATCAATTTACCATAAGGAAACTGCGATAATGTTTTACGAATAAAAGAGCTTTCAATTCTTCACATCTTGGTACATGATTTTGTCACCTTTATAGAAAACTAGCCGGGTACCCGTCCTTCGGACGGTTTGATTCGAAGACATTGAAAAAATGATACGAATGTCGTATTAAAGGAGAAAGAGTCGAATTGCTTAGAATAGAAATATTTTATAAAGTAAAAAA
>FIZU01034583.1:0-28570 GCA_900064475.1 Pseudococcus longispinus
TTTTTTTAATCCTTTCTTTATTGGATTTTCACTTTTCACACTTTTACATTTGGCTTTTTCGAAATTTATAAAAAAAATACGAAATTTTAGAAAATTACCATTTTGGTAATTACCAGAGAAAATTACGTTGCCGTAATTACCGTAATTACCTACCGGTAATTACCGCTGGTAAATTACCCGTGCATCCCTGGTTGCAATGCGAGGTGATGCGCGATGACAAATGAACAACCTCGTGAAGAGCTCTAGTGCGTACACTCGTGGAAATTTTTTCGAAAAATTGATCAAAACTTTCTCAATTTTTTGACATTTTGAAATTTCCAAAAAATCGCCAAAAATTTTTTTGGAGGCGTGACACGACTGAATTCTTTTTAAAAATTTTGCAATATTCTTAGGTATAACATATATTTTTTTCGAAGTCAAAAAAATTCAAAACTTAAAGAAAACGTTCTTGGATGGTCATTTTTTTACTTGAAGGGGAAAAAATTTAGAATTTTTTGGGATCCAACCCGATACTTTGGTGTCATTCCATGAGAAAATGATACAAAAAAAGGTTTAGCTCGATTGGTGCATATTAACCTGTCCCACAGCCACCACTTTGAAAATTGAACATAAAGAGCGCGAGCTCAGTATTCGCCACGCGCCGTAGTGAAGTAACGTTGAGTTCGGGCTTGTGTTCAATTTTTAAAGTGGTCGCTGAGGGACGGGTTAATATGCATCGGTTGGGCTAAAAAAAATTTTGTATGATTTTCTCATGAAATAACACCCATCTATAGGGTTGGGTCTCAAAAAAAATATACCGATGTTATACCTAAGAGTATTACAATATTTTGAACAAAAATTCAGCCATGTCACCCCCAAAATTTTTTTCGGAAATTTTTTGAAAATTTCAAAGTGCCAAAAAGTTGAGAAAATTCTAATCAATTTTTTCAGAAAAATTTACACGAGTGTACTCACATAATGCCCACAATCTGTGAAAATTTCAGAATTTTTCACTCATCCCCTCCAATGGTATCTTGCATTAAAGTTTCGATATTTAGGGGATGATAATTCGGGGATGGGTGGGGGTGGGGGTTCAAAAATTTTGGTGGTGAGTTTTTAATCAGGAGTAACATTTAGGACCAAGCTTTCGAGGAAATTTGGGTCAAAGGCCGATTTCACCAACCTTATCGGGGAAGGTCTTTCAGGAATGTACCTACATGCCTCTTTTCATCTTTTAAATGGTATAGCTCTTTTAACTTCAGAGTTCAGCAAAAAATTAATAGCTCACTTTATGGAGATCAAAAAGATCAAAAAATTCAATTTTTCAGATTTTGGCCATTTTCAGGTTTCAAACGATTTTTTGGACTTGGAAAAAATTCAGAAATCATTCATCATTATCAAACATTATACTTTTTGGACTTAAAAAAAATTTTCGAAATCAAGCCAAGTTTTAGACATTTTTTTGGGCAGCCTTCAACTAGATTTTTTTTTCAATTGTTAAAGTTTTCAAAAGTCAGACATTGTGTTAGACTAGATTAACCTGACTTTTTGAACAAGGAAAAATTTAAGAGATTCTGACTTTCTGGATTTGAGAAAAAGTTTATAAGGTGAGCAGCTGATTTTTCGAACTTGGAAAATTTTAAGACTTCTTGAGATTTCAAACCAATTTTTGTACTTCGAAAATTTCAAAGAGATCACTCTGACTTTTAGGAAATTTATTAGACAGAGGTTTATCTTCCTTTTAGACATTTTGTCAGAGTTTAAACTTGTTGGACTTGAAAAATTCAAGAGATCCTGACTTTTAGAGCTTGTAGAAATTTAGACCATTTCAAAATTTGATTTTTAGACCTGTTAAACTTTTTGAGATTTACAAAATGAGCTAAGTACTGATTTTTTGTGTAAGTCAAAACTTGAAAGAGCTACAACCATTTAAAAGATAGAAAGATGCACATTCTTGAAATTAAATTTTTTTATTCACCAATTTTTTTTCGAACTGGTCTTTTATGTTTTCAATTTTGGAGTTGGGTAAACTATTATTAGCTCATTTTGTAGAGCTCAGAAAGCTCTACAAAAAATAACTCTTTCAAAATTTTATTGCGTTGATTTCTCCACACAACCTTACTATCTCCTGCTAATAGGTATTCGAAAAAAATTCATTTTCATTTTGAAATACCTATGGGTACCTACCTATCTATTTCTGCTGGTAAAATTTTTAACACTCGCGCTCTTAAATTTACTCCTCGAAACTTTTTTTTTTTGTTTACAAAAACTCCTTCTCTATAAAGAATATAACAATATCTCTTTTTTTGACGACATATTAAATGAACCACGTGCGAGAGGAAAAAACCACCCGAAATAGTTTTCTGGTTACTTTAAAAACAAAAAACTTGTAAACTAGGATACACGTTTCGGGACCCAATGTTGATAATCAATTCCAACATGAATTTATAGGTGAACCTCGGACCAACAATGGTAGCTTCGGATGTTGTTGACAATAGTTTAAAAGTTGGAAATAGGAAACCTCAAGTTTGAATTTAAAACTTGCTTGTAAATTTGCTATAGTGTAAAAGTGACTAAACACAATCTGGTCATTGCAACTTTTGCCTTTATGGCACCATTGTACTCGTACTACGAGATACACTAAAGTTACCAACAAACTGTATGCGAGATCGAATTTTCTCACCTTCAGTTCGGTATCCTCTCGATGATACGTGAGCAAAAAAACACCACGATAGCTCTCGAGATGTTCGAGCTTCGAGTAAAGTGGATAAAAAAATATTTGCCAAGTCTTTAGTTTTTTTTTCACTCCAGAATTATGAATCTGTTCGAAGATGAAAAAGAAACATGAACACGAGTTGTTTGAATACTCATCATAATAATCTGTATAATTATCCAGTTCACTCATTTAAAAAGAGAAAATATTAAATACTTTTAGCCCTTTTTTTTTTAATCCCATTAAAAACGTCTTTTAAGTAAGTACATTTTGAGATGATTTCATCTCGATAAAATCCGACTACGTCTTATTTACCCAACAAACTTCTCAACTTTTTTTATTCTTCACCCTAAAAACTTCACTAGTTAAATTTTAAAAGCTCCTACTTCCAAGTTACGTGTATGCAGAATAAAATATCATTACTAATGGATCAATAAAGAGTGCATTGCTTTTAAAATTAATTATTCAATAAAGAAAAATTTTAAAATAGCTTTGAAAAAAGTTTCCAAACCATTTGATGCGTCAAACTACGCCATTATACTTACACGCAGCCTATACAACATCTTGACCATTCTGCGTAAAGTTTCGTTATCTGAGAAAGAAATAGAGAAGCGAGAATATCCTATTGCAACACTTGTCCATCGAATTACTCTCTTAACTTCCCCCTTTTTTTTGCCTCATTCGCACCCTCAAATTCGCGAATAATTTATCGCGATCGAATAGCATTTTTAAAAGTGCTAGCAGTTTCGTACACGCTGCTCGAACGTGAAATAAATGTGCGTATACAATGTGCTAAGTACAGAAATTCGTTTCGAATTAAATATTAAAAGATCTACGAGTATAACACTCGAGAAGCTTTCAATTTCATAGATTTATGTGATTTTACAAGTGGGTATATAAAGCAGATGGCGGATTAGAGGATGATTTCGCGTTATATTTTATCCTTTTTTTTGCCTTATCGCGTTGAGTTCAGTTACCTTTAGAAATTTTTGAACGAAGTAGCAAAATTTCTCTTGTAAGGAAAAACTTTCGAATTATTCGTGGATATGTTTTTGGCCTTGGATTAAAATTAAACAAAGTGAGGGTTGAAAAAAAGGAATTGAATAGAAAACTTTAAAGAAGGTATAGGTATTGAAAAGCATTAAAATTTTCTGTCAACTTTGAATATTATATCCAAATATAGGAACTTCATTTTCAATCAAAATTAGACTTCAAAGTTGAAAAAGAATCATTTTTCATTTAGAAAAATCACCGAGAATTTAATTCGAAATTATAGTTTTGTCAGAGAAAAATCAAACTTGCAGTTATCCTAAAAACTGAAAATTTTCAACTCAATTGGAATTTTCTAATACTCATTACGCAATTTCCCTCAATTTTTGCAAAAAAATATTATAATTTTAACAAATTCAACCCGTATTAATCATTTTACAGTCGATCGAAATTATTTTTTGATCAATGGTGATGGCACAACGAAGTATTTTTAGAACTTTCAGAAGTTTATAAAAATAAAAAAAGACAAAGTTTACCATTTGAAGGTTTGATTCTGGATTTTCGACATGTTTTTTCCCATTTCTACTGATTTTATTCAGTTTTGCTTCCTATACTTATCCTCAAATCAATTAATTTTTTGAAAAATTGTATGTATTTTTCATCTCCGAAGACTTGAAGCCTAATAGGTTCAATGGAGACAAGAATTTCGATATTCCAGCTCAGTTGAGTCTATTTTAAAGAGAAAATAATGATTAAAAAATTCTATCTGCCGCACTCTCCAAAGAAAAATTAAAATTGCATATTGATTCAAAAGCTATAAAAAATATCATAAAAATGGCCAAAAAAATCATGAAAATTATTAAAAATCTTGTAAAAATTATTAAAATTATCCTAAAAATCTGTAAAAATATCGTAGAAGAATTTTAAAAATTCCGAATTATGCAATACCAAAAATTGTTGAAATTGTTAAGATTTGAATAAAAACCATTGAAAATACGATAAAAATTACCAAAACATCATAAAAATCGTTTAAAATGTACTTGTTTTTATTGCAAAAACTTTTGCAAAAAAAGGTTTAAAAATTATTAAAACTGTCAAAAGATCATTAAAATTATGGAAAATACCTACTTTTAAAATTGTCGAGATTCTCATAAAAGTCATTTAAAATGTTGTAAAAAAGGTCAAAATATCATAAAAACCGTCGAAAATGCTCCTAAAATTTCTTAAATTTTCATAAAAATCTGTAAAAACTTCGTTAAAATGATTATAAAAATCATAGAAAATATCGAAAATCTTGAAAAAATTTTTAAAATCCCCAAAAATTGTTGAAAGATATTGCAAAAATGGTTGAAAATTCAAAAAAAAAAGTTGCATACCCATTCAAAAAATTTTCATCAAAATCAATGAAAATTATGCAAAAATTGTAAAATATCTTGAAAATTTTGAAAGATGGTGTGAAAATTTTAGCAGATTTTATAACATTTTAAAGGAATTTTATGGTTTGTTTCGTCATTTTTACAATATTTCAAGTGTTTTTGTGAATATTTTGACAATTCGGTATAGTTAACAATATTCTCGACAATTTTAATGTTTTATTTTGATCATTTTGTTTCATTATTAGTTTATTACATGATTTTTGAAGAAAATATAACAATTTTTATGAAAGTTTCCTCAATTTCTCTGGTTGTTGACCATTTTGACAATGTTTTTACTGACTTTTTTGCAAATTTTTATACTTTAATGAACATTTTCTACAATTTTAACGGATTTTTGACACTTTCCTTCATAATCAAATGATTTAAAAGAAAATTTCAACAACTTTCACGAGGTTTTCGATAGTTTTTGTGATTTCCTGACCATTTCTACGATATTTTGTATTTTCTATAGGTAAGTCCGCGAAAAACCAGACGAAATTCCTTGACGATGACTCATAGACATTTTGTTAGACTTTTTTGAACTTATTGGAAAAATGTTCAGATTTCCATTGACTTTTTGAACCCGGAAAATTTTAGAAATCAGGACAACTTTCGGATATTTTGTCAAGCGGACTTCTTAGATTTGGAAAGTTTTCTTTTAACTTACAAAATTTTTAAGATCTCAAATGAATTTTTAGACTTGGAAAACTTAAACTTTTTGGGCTTACAAATTTCAAGACAGACAAGACAGTTCAAATCGAACATTTTGTGGGACTGCTTTTTATACCTATAGTCCGTGCAATTTATTTATGCGGTTGTGCGCGCGCATCTCCCGTTGTTTTTTAATTTTTCGTCGCGGGTTCTCGCGAGGCAACGAAATCGTTTCGGAAAACTCAGCCGCATAAATAAATTGCACGGACTATAATACTGAGCTTTAAACATTTTGTCGACCTTTTTTGAATTTGAAAAACTTTTCAAGTTTCTATTGACTTTTTCAAAAATGAATTTCGAAAATTTATCAAAAAAAAATTCATTACAAAATTCACTTAGGGAAATCCGTTACGATGAATTTTAGATATTTTGTCTGACTTTTTTGGACTTGGAAAATTATTCAGAATTCAAATGACTTTTTAGACTTTGAAAATTTCAAATATCACGACCTTATGGACATGAAAAATCAATGAGGGAAAGCATATCCTATGTTTTATAGTTTCATGGGTAGTATGGAAATGGCGGAGACTTTTTTTATGACAATTTCAATAGGTACTTTTTACGAAGTTTTTGGACGATTTTAATATTATTTTTAGACAAGTTTGAAAATGTTTTTACTGGTTTTAGTGGAAATTTCAACATTTTTATCAACATTTTCGACGATTTTCATCATCTTTTGCTACTTTTTTAAATATTTCAAATAGGTTTTGTGAAAAATTTTATCAATTTTTGAAATGATATTCGACAGGTTTCATAATCGTGTGACCATTTTTACGATAGTTTCACAAATTTTCGTGATTTTCTGACCAAATAGATCATATTTCAAGTAAAAATTCATCCTGGGTCACAAAATTTTGTACCTATATTTCGAAAATTTTCAAGACAATTTTGACCACAATCTATGTAATCTCGACGATATTTTCCCAATAAGTGGCGCAATTTTACGACGAATAAAAATAAGAATTTCTTCGAGTAGGCATATTTTTAAAAATTGAAATTTTGAAAATCTCTAAATCTCGTGGATGACAATAACGAAACTACGTAAATATTACATCGAGAGAATGGCATTTTCAACACATGTTTTCTTACATTTTTTGATGTCCTCTTCTACGTTTCGATATTTGAAAAAGAATAGAGACCTTTTGAAACGATTTCGTTTTAAATGGGAACAATATGATTTCAAATTTAACAACACCAGCCCAAATACGATCATAAATTTCATGTGGAAAAAAAAGAGAAAGAAAATCGACATTCTTACACCGAGAAAATAATAAAATATTTTCGAGTAAGTAGATATTATTTTACATCTACGCGTAAAATTCTTGTCAATATGTAATCCTCTCTAATCCCGAGTTTTGTTTTCATTTTCTGTATATTTTTTTGTTACCGTCGCCTCGCCTCGCAAGTCGACCAATAAAGCATCAGATTCGAAATTGTTTTTCCTTAACTAAATCAATTCCGGATATAAGATATGGTTTCGATGTAAAATTTCACGTACGAATACAAATCAATCGCTTAAAAAGGCTGCGCAACGACGAAAGTAAATACCTACGAGGCTTTTGTAATTTTCATAAATACACCTATACACGATACGAATTACGACGAGTATTTCGATCGAAATATATTACAGGAGTATTTTTTACACCCTTGAAATAGTTGAAGAACTAGACCGGATAACCGCCAGAAATAAAGGGCGGTTTGGTTGGTTTTGAAGTGTGTAAGGGGTCACGTTGGAGAGAAACTATGCTAAAGTGAGCGAGTATTTTACCGGAGCCAAAGTTGAGGTTTCCTGTTTGCTACCTACCCATATAAGATTTATATTAATAAGATTATTCGACTGTAACCTTGAAAAGTGTAAACTCGAATATGACTCGCAGCTAGAGATATACGAAGATAATACCAAACAACGCGGTTATAACGGATTCGCGGAGAAAAATGGCTTATTTGAGGAAAAACAGGAAGAAACAATTTTTATTCGCCAAAGTATAAACATGGCGAAGCTCGTAAATTTATTTATTTGGATGAAACGACGCCGGAAAAATCATCACTGTGGGCGGAAATGGTCCGAGCTCGCATTACCCATCCCTCAGCTCAGCTCGGCACACAATATGCCAGAGCAATATTGAGATAGCAATTTATGCAGCAAGAGTCCGCACATCGTGACACCGAGACGTCGTAGTTTCGTGAAATTTTACCCCAAAATGACGAATGAATTTCAGTCACGCTTTGTTAAAAAATTATTGCTTGTTCGTTTAATAATATTGAATGTTTTACCAAATCGTTTAAAAGCTTTTTATTGCTTCTTTTCCTATCTTAATGGTACTTATCCGTGCCTATAACGTAACATCGAACGACATAAGATAGCCCAAAACTAACATATTAGTATGCCGAATATTCTACCGGAATAAATTACTCCTGCGAATATCTATCCTCCTTTTTTCCTCCTACCATACACCAACATCGTACATCGACTCTCTCGTTCGTTATTTGGTACGATTTTTATGACTTTCGTCCTCGAAAATAGTCCACCTTTTTTAGGAAAAAAAAAAAGATCCAGCGTTTTTTCTTCCCTCATCCTCAAAATATTACCTACCTTTTTTTTAAAAAGCTATCGTATACTTTGCGAATTCGATTAGAATCTCGAACCAAGGGTGAAAAAAATAAGAAAGTTAGCTGATTACTTTTCTGTTGCCATCGCATCGTAAGATAATACCGACGTTATTTCTTTTGAGAATAGCCACCGCATTTTATTCTATAGATTTAAACTGTGCAGTTATTTTATCGCTTTACCGCGATTTTCGTCCAAATTAAGATATGCAATTCTACGTACCTTTTGCCAGCCCTGCTCCTCGACCCGAACGCCAACCGTTGCGCAGCTTATAAGAACCTAGCCAGACTTTGTAAATCTAAAACTTTCATCTAGACTCATTCTTTTGCAAACTTTGCCAATATTTTTATTACCGCATTAACATACCTTCGAGTTTTTCTACTCTTTTTCTCCGCACCCAGCGAAATAATTTTAACGACTATATTTTTAGCTGAAGCGGTAGAAAATACCCGAAGATAGAATACGTAGTTATAATGTTTTTTTCCCCTCGAATGGGGAACAGGTGGAGGTTCTTGTGCATTATATCTTAAACTCTTTTTTGTTTTTATTCGAGCAAGTGGGTACCTATAATTATTGCTATTTTTGCTCGTTTCATTTGGGTAGATTTTTTTTAAAGCTATTGAAATTTTTGAATCGGTATTTTCCATAGTATCTACTTATCTTTGCTTTTATCGTTTAAATGTTAAATTTTTCAACGCGGATTTTCGTAAGTGAATTTCGTAATTGAATTTTTTTGAAAAATTTTCGAAATCCAATTCCAAGTACAAAAAGTAAGTAGAAAACAGAAAAGTTTTCCGAATTCAAAAAAGTCTGACAAAATGTCTAAAAATCAGCGTTAGGTAAAAAGCTGTCCGATAAAATGTTTGATTTGAACTGTCTTGAAATTTATAGGTCCATAAAGTTGAAAATTTCCAAGTCCAAAAATTAATTTGAAATCTTAAAACTTTTCAAAGTCCAAAAAAGTCTGACAAAATGTCTAAAAGTCATCGTAAAGGAATTTCGTGGCGGAATATTTTATGGACACGAAAAATGGACAAACTTTCCAGATTAACCCCCAGCCATTAGACATACCCATGTCAAAATTGCTAAAAATATCGTTATGAATAATTGTCGAAATTTTCACATTGTAAAAACGGTGAAAAAATCCTGAAATTCGTCGAAAATCTTGTGAAACCTACTATTATTTTCTCATCATTTTTCAAAATTTTCAGGATATATTATAATTTTTATAGGTTTTTATGAAAATTTATGGATATTACAGCGTTTTTATGGATTTTCAGCCTCTTTTGCAACATTTTTCAACGACTTATGAGAATATTTTCAAAATTTTTAAAAGATTTTTGATACTTTTATGATTTTTTTTACCATTTTAACGAAGTTTTTACTGACTTTAATGAAAATTTGAGGAATTTTGCAAGAATTTTCAACAATTTTAATGCTTTTTTGACCGTTTTTATAATTGTTTTACCCGTTTTTGTGAAAATTTTGAAAATTTCAACAACATTTCAAGCGTTTTTATGATTTTTTGGTAATTTTTATGATAATTTCAATAATTTTTATCCAAATTTCGACAATTTTTACAATTTTTGTAATTAATTTGTAATTTTTTAAACTCTTTTGCGATATTTTTATTGATTTTTATGACAATTTCAACAATTTTTACAAGATTTTCAACAATTTTCTTGATTTTTTAGCTATTTTTAAAATATAAATTGCATGGAATTTAAAATTTATTCGAAATATTTTTCTAGCATTTTCAACAAAACATCACTAAAAATTCCTAAAATAATTCACTTTAATTTAAGCCTACAAAAAACTTCAATTGAGTTGTAAAATTAAATTTTCTCTTCAACTTTTTAAAGTTTAAAACAAAAATGTTTGATTTTTTTTCTCCTTTTTTTTCAGATCTTCAGCTGATCACAAGAGTGGCAAAAAAACTGATTCATTTTTGAGAGATGATAAAAATCGTTGGTAAGATGGCAGCTTTTTTGAAAAATTTCGACGACTTACATGGTAAGAAATTTAATTGAATTTCTCTTTTAGATGATATGAACTTGAATTACTGGTGAAAATAGATGAAAATCAATTTAAGCATTGAAAATTTAAAAAAGAGAATCCAAGTATCGTATTCCTTTTTTTTCTCAATTTAGACTAATTTCATATCGTTGACACGTGGTTGGTTCAAAAAATGTAATAGATTTCTTGTGAGAACGGGGGTGTCGCATGTAGAGAATTTACAATGTTTACATTCACAATTTAGGCTTTTTAAGCCTTTTTTGGGTAAACTTCAAATTCAGTGGTATCAAATTCAAAGTCTGTCAGTTTCAAAGAAAAATTTAGAAAAATTTGATGTACTTACCTAAGCATGTTGTAAAATTCAATTTTTTCAAAATGCTCCAACCATGAGAAAAAATTTGAAAACAGAACGTGTCAGTTCTAAGACAGTTTCTTTTTGTAATGTCAATGTGCCAAAGTGTTAATGCAATGATGTATGTAAGAGGTTCAATACTATTACTTCAATGAAATTCATCTTTGGAATGTTAAAGTGCCAACGTACAGGAACTCTTTTGTAATGTCAATGTGCCAAAATGTAAATGCATCAATTTTTTTTAATGCAAACTTGCCAGCTTGCAAATATTTTTTTGCAATATTAATGTGCCAAAATGTAAATGTACCTATTGATTTTTATGAAAATTTCAAGAACGCAAAAATTGAATTTTTTGAAACGTAAACGTGCCAACTTGCAATTTTTTTGTAATGTCAATGTGCCAAAATGTAAAAGCTTCAATTTTTATAAAAATTTCTTCAAGGGGGCTAAAAATTGAATTTTTTGGAATGCAAAGCTGCCAACTTGTAAATTTTTTTTTTGCAATCTCAATGTGCCGAAATGGAAATACAGTGATTATTATAAACATTTCCAGAAGGCTAAAAATTGAATTTTTTGGCTTCTTAACTTGCAAATATTTTTTGGTAATGTTAATGTGCCATAATATACTGAGATGCGATAATTTTTAAAATATTTTCAAAACCTTTGTCTCCTGAAAAAAAAAATCAAAAATTAAGCTTCTTTTTTGGAATGTAAACGAGTCAAATTCAAGCCAACCACTATATTCATCCGTAACTTTCATGTGCAAAAATATGAAAAATTTCGATCTTTGAACAAAAATGGATATAGGCAGGTTGTAGGTAGTACTGCATCTGTATTTAACCAAAAATCTGCTTGATAATATCACAAAACTTTAATAACGGATAAAAACCTCGAATCCAGGACCAGCAAGGTGTATTCAGGACCGGAAAAAAGGCGTAAAAATTTCCTCCGCAAATTATAATACCACCTGGTTTATTTTCATTTCGATTTGTTGATAGTTTACGACGACCATACGTACTCGTACACACTATAGTATTCATGAAGCTATAAAACACTCGGAAGCATCGAACGCGGGAAAGGGAAAAGTTTCCATATTGTTTATGAAATTCATTCGAATTCGAGTTCGGGGGCGCGAAGACAAAGTACGAGTACAAATAGTACTACGTGGCGTAAAATAGCAAAGAAAACGTCGAGTTTTTCATATTTTTCGCGCCGCTGCGCTGGTTTACTCCACACGAACGCTCCGGGTCTACTTTTTAATATCAGAATTAAGACCTGCGTTATGAAAGTTCGACGGAATGTTTTCAATTTTCTCCATATAATATCGGGGCCATGTAGATTTAAAGCGTGTCGAGGGGTGAGATTTTATAACGAGTTAAAGATAACTTGGAGGTTTTTTTTCGCATCGTCATATAGGAATTTTTTTATTATCGTGGGTCGAATATTAAAATTGGGAATTTTTTATTCGCCTGTTATAAATTATTTGGCTGGAATGTTGGCGGAATGTTTCAGAAGGGGTTGGATCTTTTTTTGGTAATTACCTTCGGATGAGACGAGACGGTTGTAGAGTGAAAAAATCGAAACGGTGTTTTTTTTTTTCAATTTTGTTCGTAAACGTGAAATGAGTCTGTTTCTTTTCATCGGAGCGAAAAAATAAAAAGACTTGAACGACTCGAATCGAGCTAATTGATTAAATCACTGGTGTAGATTTTTTAAACGAAATTTAAGTAAAAATTAAATCTTTACGTCAATCAAAAAAGTTGTTTACAAATGTATAAGTTTTTAAATTATTTTTAAACGAGACGTTGTTGCGATGCCGGTGACTGGTGGCGAAAAGTTTTTGATTGATGTGTTAGTGAGCTTGTTGTCGAGACAGCTACCACGTTGAGAACTGCGATTTATGCAAGCCGGCGCAAATTAAATGACAAACTTTGCTCGTGAATTTGTTGCGAAGGGGCCGAAATGGGAAAAAAGACGACATTGTTTATAAGACGTATTAAAATTAATTTGATTGCTAATTTAAGGAAATTGCGAAAAAAGTGAATTTGGCAACTTTTGGGCAATCGACTTATAAAATTCTATGCTGTAAAATAATAACTTATACCTACATTTCCGTCGATGTAAGGCAAATAGAGGAAATCGAAATTGATTTTTAAACATCGTGTATACGAGTACATTGAACTTTTCGAAAAAGTTAGATTACATTTTTCAGCCGGGTAGATGCTTGGAAGCAAGGCGTAGCGAAGATTTCTTCCCGGTCGAAATAATTTTCCGCCTTTATTCATAGCGTCGTCGTCATCGTTGTTGAAAATCCCCATACAGAATTCATTAACTAAAGCCATCGCAATTAGTTCCAATCCTTTATTTATTAACAAAGGAAAACGAAAATACGAGTCAAGTTCATAGGTTAGCTCAATCAAAGCTCGGCGGAAATGACGAGACGTTGAATTTAATTTTTATTCAATACCGATTTTCGATGAAAGATTTTCAACGAATGAGGTACCATAACCTACCTATATATTTGTACGCAAGTATTGCATTTGAATAGATGATTTAACTTGCGAGTAAATTCGTATACGTTGGGAAATCTCGTAAATTTGATTTTAGAGCTTTCAAGCGCTGCGAAAATAATCGTAAAAAAGGTTTAAGACAATTTAAACAGATTATGTGACTGGGAATTTTTTTCCTTTTTTATGTCACTCTTCATCAAACAGGTAAACAAGCTTAATATGGCGAAGGTAAATGTAATTTAGTCAGACATTAACTTTTAATGGAAATAATATTCGTCTTTGAGATGGGAGATATTTCTAAAACGTAAATGTACGTAAGAAAAGACAATGATCTTTTTCTCGTTTTATTTTTTGTGAGATTTTTTTGGGTATTCGGGGCTGCTTGAGAATCCTTGGTAGGTACCTATCTACCTAGATAGGTGAAGTACGTAGTACGTTTCCAAGTCAGGTATAATATGTTGATTTGATTTTCAGTTTTTTTGTATCAAATACAACTAATGAGGGTGTTTTTTTTTTCATTTTCTGATCTTTCGTTCAACCAATTCGAATTTTTTGCCAATTTCTTGATTATATTATATTTTAAATTTCATGTTTTTCTTCTCTCGATTTTTGTTAAACAGCAAATTTCTTCACTTTGCCCTTTCATCTTGAATTTATACAAAAATTCAGTGTCGTAATGGGGGGAAAAAACAGAGCAAAAAATTTTGAAGTACTCAAGTTGATTTGAGAATAATTATGTTGTAAAATTTGGAAAAATTGAAAATATTCTTACTAATAATTGGAAGCTTTAAGAATAGGGGCAGATTTTTTAAGCATTTCCACTCGAAAATTTGAGTACAGAAAAATGAATCTATTTCAAAATCTGTTTTTCGTGTTTCAGTGTACCTAACCTACATTATTATCATTGACGAAATCATTCGCGAACGATTCACTCTCAATCAAATCGTGCGAATGATTCTTTCATGTATGATGAATTCATGTGTAAAAAATTCATTTTTGATCAATTTTTAGTAAGTGATTCATATTTGAGTGAATCATTCACGATAGATATGATCAAGCGCAAGTATTTGGTAAACATGTCAGAAAGTAGTAATTTACAAACTTTTCGATTTTTAATGAATCGTTTGCGAACGACTTCATTAGTAATCGTCGACTCGTTTGAACGTTTTTATGAAATATGAGTCATCCGTGAACAATTTGATGACTCGTTCTCGAATGATTCGATCAAATATGAATCACTTACTAAAAATTGATCAGGAATAAATCGTTTACAAATGAATTTCATCAAACATTAGAGAATCGTTCGTAAACGATTCGATCAAAGATGAATCATTCCACTAGAAATTTATCAGAAATGAATCGTTCGCAAACAAATTCATCAAAGATAGAAGAATCGTTCGCGTAGGATTCGACTAAATGTTAATCATTCAAGAATCATTCTCAAATTAGTCGGTCAGAGCCCATAGGTACATTAATTACTTACAAAAAATTGATCAGAAACGAATCATTCGCGAACGAATTTATCAAAGAAGAAAAATTGACGTTCACAAACGACATTATCTTGGCTTAACCATAAAGCGAATGGTTCCATCAAACGTGAACGAATGGTTCAAGATCAAAAATTACAACTAAAATTAAATGAATCGTTCGCGAACGATTCAACCATACATGACTCGTTCACAAATGAAATGATTCGTTTATACATGGATTACTTACAAAAAAAATTCATCAGAAACAAATCGTTCGCGAACATATTCGAAAAAGATAAGGAATCGTTCACGAAAGATTTAATCTTGATCATGAATGAATTACCAGCGAATAATTTCATGAAAAATGAGTGAATCGTTCACGAACAATTTGATTAAATTCAATTAGTGGAATCGTTTGCCAAAATTGATCGTTCGCGAACGAATTCGTCAAATATAAGAAAACTGTCACTTGATCATGGTTGAATCACCAGCAAACAATTTCATGAAAAATGAGTGAATCGGAATCGTCATTCATAAACGATTTGATCTTGATTATGAATTGCCAGTGAACAGTTTCATAGAAAATGAGTGAATCGTTTGCGAACGAATTTATCAAAGGGAAGAGAATTGTCATTCATGAACGATTTGATTTTCATCATGATTGAATCGTCAGCGAACAATTTCGTGAAAAAAGAGCGAATTGTTCGCGAACGATTCAGTCAGATATGACTCCTCCACAAATTACACGTTTATACATAAGTCATTTGCAAAAATCTAATCAGAAACGAACCTTTCGCGAACGATTTGATGAAATTCAACTATATGAATCGTTTGCGAACGAATTCATCAAAAATCAAGGAATTGTCATTTATGAACGATTCCATTTTGATCATAGTGGAATCGCCAACAAACAATTTCGTGAAAAATGAGTGAATCGTTCGCGAACGATTAGGTAAATTCGTTCGTGAACGATTCAATCAAATGTGACTCGCTCACAAATGATTTGTTTATATGTACATTGTACGTAGGTTATTTATTTACATAAAAATGATCAGAAACGAACCCGTTCGCGAACGATTTCATTAAAGATAAGGGAATTGTCATTCACAAACGATTTGATCTTGATCATGAATGAATCGCCTGCGGAAAATTTCATGAAAAAGGAAAGAATCGTTTGCGAACGATCCGATTGTACGTGTCTCATTTCCAATGATTCGTTTGCACACAAGTCATTCAAAAAATGATACAGGAATGAATCTTTCGTGAACGAGTTTATCAACGATGAAGATATTGTTTTCAAACGTTTCGATCAAATTTGAATCGGTCGCAAAATTTTCGATCAGTCAATGACCGAATGAATCATTGCAAGAAAAATTTGGTCAAAAGTTTTACTTACCAACAATTTTTTTCAAACTATAGATTTTTGCAAATTGCCCAAATTTTGAAAAATGGTAAATTTTTGTATTAAAATAATATCTTTATCAATTTTTACAAATTAAACAATTTTCGCATATTAACAATTCGTAAAAATCAATCAATTTTTACTACACGATGAATCGATCGTGCTACATATCGAATTTCACAACTGCAGACAAAATGGAGGGCAAAAAAGCTTACACCGTTCCACAAAAAATTCTTGGCATCGATTTAAAAACACATTTTTTTCAAATTTCAATATCTCACGGGCTTAAATGACATTCGAATGAAATTACATCGGACAAATTTTTCCATTCGATGTATCTCTCTCTGGGTACCGATGGATTTCGCGCAGCCAAGTCGACGAACTTATTTAATTAGTAATCGATGCGAGGGCAAAAAATGGAAAATTTTCCACGATATCTGTGATTAAGGTGAGTGGCATGAAAAAAGAATGAATTCGTATCCAGCACGTCGACGGTACAAAAACGAGCTTATGTACGGGTTCGAATTGACCCTAAATTTTGCAATTTCGACCAACGTTAAATAAAAATATTTTACGATCGAGTCTTAAAAAGTAGTCTTGAAATTAGCGTCGGACCGGCGTATAAAATAGCGTCGCTTTTTGAGGAATTGTGCTCATTTTACGATTCATTTTGCTCGTGTGTGGTGTGTTGTGTACTCTGAAATACGATGGACAACGAAGAGAGAGATTTTTATATTTCCATGTCGTGTGGAATTTTTGTCGTCGTGGCTGGCCGGCGAATGTACGAGTATGTGAACAACGTGGACGTGAATGAAAACAGTGCGTAAATTAAGCCGATAATTAAATAGGAACGATAACCGTTCGGTAGGTTTGTAATTTCGGTATAAATAGGAACGTTATAAATCTTTCGCCTGGCTCTGGTCTATCGTAGATATGTTGCAAAGGTTTGAAATTTCGCTCGATGGTAACATTAAATAAAGGATTTAATTTTTCGATGGTTCGTCGTCGATTCGAACATCGGTTTTATCGTTGGACTGGTGGACGTCGTGCTCGTGTGTATTTTTTTCCAAGGATTATGGTCGTAGTTTTGGTATTCGAAACGTGTACGTTTCGGGCAAGCTGCTAGTAGGTACTTATTGCGAAGAATTATTTCGCTCGTCTGGCCGTCTCCGTTGGAAATATTTATTTTTTGAGTGAATTAGCCAATATAACGTTTAAATGGATTTCTCGACGGAGGTTTTTTTTTTTCACGTTCCGATGTCTTATAAAAATACCTTAAATTACGTTGTACTCGATTTGATTTTTTTTTTTCACCGCCTCGGTTCCAGTTTATTGTAATAGGAAATATAGGATCGGATCGATGTGTAGGAAAAAAAAAGGGTTCAAACGAGGACGATTTTTGCCACATGGTTGACGTTTTTCATACATCCACCCAAGATAGCTAATATAAAAGATGGAGAGGCGTGTTTTTATGTGACATATGATTTGAGCAAACATCGACGCCTGTTTTTCGGCAACCCGCGCTGCGTTTTGTTTGCTAAATTAATCGAATAAATCAACAAATTAAAAAAAAACCTGATTCGGTATATAGGCTAAATTGACAAGTTGACTTTTCCTCTTCTCTCGGACGCGAACGTTTATCACCCTATTTTTTTTGCCTCTCGAAAAATCAACCCTTTCGTTCGTTTAATTTTCACTACATGGGAACGTGTGTATGCGAAATAGGCACCGGCGAAATTATTTTTCCTCTTCGAATCGCACGTTTGGTTGAAAAAAAAATAACACGTCGATGTCGTCGATATATCTACGAAGAAGAATTTCCAGCTCGAATGTGCGAACAAATTGTAAATTTGTGCCGGTTACGTTTGCACTCGCTCGATGTAAACTTGGAAGGAAAATTTTTACCATGATTTATTAATTTTTAATGTATTTTATGCGAATATACTTTGTACGTAGAAGCGTTCTTTCGCGTTTCGCGGTTTCGCGTGTGTTTTTTCCCAAACGACCTCGATCTTTCAAACGCCAATTTTATAGCGTGTACTTGCAGATTTTTTTCCCTTGTGAAATATTACACTTATTACATGACTGATTCACTGTCAAAAGCTGTCAGCGTTTAGTGGCTGCGTGGCAGTGACGTATTCATTGATCATATTCTCAAATCAGATGCTTTTTAAAATACAACCGTATTTATGAGAAGTATAAAGATTTTTAGCTAAAGTTTATACCGCCACTATTAGATTCCAAAGTGAAGTATTTTTTCATCGCGGGTCTGTGACGAATGTGTTGCGAACGTTTGGAATGATTTGAATGGCGATAATTTGCATTGTGGGGGTTTGCACGAGAAGAGATTCGCGATGGAAGGAGATATAAGAGTCGTTTAGGTTTTCGGAAGTGGGCTTTTGGGTGAAGTTTTGTCTTCAAAATGACAAAGAAAGCGTATTTTTTTATAAATAATTTATTGAAATGGTAATTTCTTCAATTTGTATTGCAATTTTTTACCAGGGTATCTCGTCGTTTGATTATCTCAAATGTCAAAAAATATCCGTTTAAAAAATTCAAGATTCTCAAGTTCATGTATCGAATTCGTCAAATCTTTTTGTTGAAAATTCAATTAGAAATATGACGAAATATATTCTAAGGTCAACTCCACAAAAACACAAGTCTCATTCTGTTTCTTATTATGAATATTAAAAAAAAAAACAATCATATTCAAAACCATTCAATTGTTCACCAATCATTTTTCGTAAATTTGCAAAAATTGATTATGTTTGACACTCTGAGATATAAAAATTAACCAATTCTCAGAAATAATATCAATTTGTAAAAATTGTTCAAAGTAAAAACATTGATCAAGTTGCAAAAACCACTCAATTTTTGAAAATGTACTTGCTTGATGCTTTCAGTGAATTCGATACTTCAGTATGAATTTTGCAATTTGCTAAAATTATTCGGTTGGTAAGAATTGGTCAATTTGCCTGAATTTCATGAATTATAAAAATTAACATATTTGGCATCCTCAGAAAATCTGAAAAATTTTGGAGAAATCGTAGAATTTGTTTAAATCAACGAACCTGCTAGAATAGACCAATTTATCAAAATTGGTCAATTTTTCAAAACAGGGCAATTTGCTAGGATTAGTTAGTTTGTCAAAATTGATCAAATGATCAAATTAGATCAATTCATCGAAACAAGTTAGTTTATCAAAACAGTTCAATTTGATAAAATACATCAATTTATCAAAATTGACCAACTTGTTGAAATTGGTTAAAATTGGCCTATTTTTCAAAACAAGTTAATTTGTTGGAATTAGTCATTTCGTTAAAATTGGTCAATTTATCAAAATTGGTTAACTTGTGAAAATGGTATTAACTTGTGAAAATTGTTCAATTTGTTAAAATTGGTCAATTTATAAAATTAGGTTAATTCATCAACATTGACCAATTTGTCAAAACAGGTCATTTTATGAGAATTGTTTGGTTTGTGAAAATTGATCAATTTGTTGAAATCGATCATTTTAACTAAACAGGTTAATTCATCAAAATAGGTCAATTTATCGAAACATGCCAATTTATGAAAATTGTTCCATTTGTCTAAATTCATCAATTCATCAAAATTGGTCAATTTATAAAGCCAGGTCAATTTGTTAAAATTGCTCAAAATTTATAAAATTGTGTTAATTCATCAAAATTGGCCAATTTATAAAAACAGGTCAATTCATCAAAAGAAGTCAATTTGAGAAAACAGTTTGTTAGAATTCCAACATGGCGCTTTTCAAAAGATTGCACAATGTATGAATAGGTAGATTATTCTCATCGAAGTTGGTTAGTTTGCGAGAAATGATCTATTGACATTTGACAAGAATTACTCAATTTTTAAAGATCAATCAATTTGATTAATTTACATAACTATGCAATTTTTAATAAATACCTACCTACCTACTGAAAATTGTTGATTTGTAAAAGAAGTATTTGGATTTGTAAAACGTGATCAATTTGTAGAATTTCATCAATTTGTAAAAATAGGTCAATTTGCATTTACCTACTTTAAACTTGTCAATTTGTAATAATTGCTCAATGTGCAAAAATCTACCTATTTCGAACTCCTAAAAAATTGACCTGAGTTTTTCAACTTGTAAAATTTTTTTATTTGCAAAAACTGATTGGATTACAAATTTTAATTAGGCCTACTTATTATGACTCTTTAAATAATTGAACAATATTATATTATGTAGATAATTTCTAGACGTATAAAAATTAACCATTTTGTAAAATAATATCATCCCTTACCCAAATATTGAAAACTTTTTATTTTGAAATTACAACCCGTTCGGTATAAAATAGTAAGATTTTTTGATAATGTAAAAGCGCCAAAATAAGTATTAACTGTAGTGAAACCCTAGTCTCTTTTCCTCCTTCTTACAATTAAGGAAATTCCCTTCACCTTAAGACGTAGTTAAGCACTTTTCAATTTACTATAACTAATCAACAAACAATACGAGATTAAATAGGTACCTACGCGAATAAAGTGGTCTTATACGAGCAGAAGCCAGACCAGATGCTAGAAATTAGCAAGTTTTCGTAGTGTAGAAAGTATAGAGGTAAGGGTAAGCTAAGCTACCTGCACTAAAAATATATTACGCTTTTCGCTTCTTCGAATATTAAATTTGAGGTTATTGTTTGGTATAATGGTATTATGAAATTCTACGGGTTTCTTTTTGTCTGCCATGAGTACCAAAATATACTTATTATGGTACACGTATGTAAATGGAAAACATTGCACAGTACTGGATGAAGAAATTACCATCATAAAAGTTGAAAGAAATATTTAAAACAATACTATCTGCAGGATATATCGTATTATGAACGCGTCATACATCGTATTATATGCTTAATTAACTCATACTCCAGTAACTCGCATAAGTATATACGATGTTTGCTGTTGGTATATTCAACCTAAGTAGGTAATGTATTGTTATTATTTCAGCGGTATTTGTACAGAGTGATTTGTAGTGTTGTACTAAGTGAAATAATTCGGGGTAGGCAACTTGGTTTACACGGAGGTGTATTGGTTGCGGTTTGGTATACATAAGGGGTATTTTTATGGTTATTTGGAGTTGTTTTATTTCTTGTGGATTGGATTTTTTCAATTATTTTTGTTTTTATTTTGAGAATGATTTTAATGAGAGTGATTTTTGATTTCACTGTTGATAATTTTAGCACAGGGTATGCTTTAGGGATGACCAAACGTGTAAAAAACATCAGATGCTGACTTTCAGACATTTTGTCGATACGTTTTTTTGACTTTTTCAATTTTGAAAAATTTTATTAAGTATCAGCTGACTTTTGAACTTGAAAAAATTTAGATTGTTTCAAAATTTGACTTTTGAACATTTCACGAGACGTGATGAAATTGTGTCCAATTCATTGAACTTACAATTAGATGAAGTCAGATATGAATGTGCACGTGAGTTTGACATAACAGAAAGAGCAAAAGCTGTGGAAATAGAAATGATGAGGGGATGGGAGAGGGGTTACTTCATAATGGAATCGAGACGTTCTTTTTGCACCCCGTGAAATTTTCATATTCTGAATGAAAATATGTTATCGAGATCATAATTTATTGACGTGAAATATACAAATAAGAAATTTTTTCCTGTTCAGCCAGAAAAGATTTTGTTTCAATATTTGTCAAATTTTCATTTTTTCCACATAACTCAAGAAAAACTCAATTTTGTAAATTTAAAAAAAAAACTTTTTTGAAAGGGGATGAATTAGGCTTTCGAATGATGTGATTACTTTTCAATTTTATATAATTTTTTTATTCTTTGCATTTTTTTTTCTATCAACCAACAAATGTTGAAAATTGTACGAAATAAAAAAATTAGCATATCTTTGGAAAGCTGACTTTATTGTCTTTCAAAAAAGTTATTATAAAAAATGTGCAAAATTGAGTTCTTCTCCAGTTATATGATGTCTAATTATTTTAGGTTTTCTCGATCATTGACATTTTTTTTTTTTTTTAATTCAACTCGAGAAAAACTCAATTTCGTAAATTTTTCATAATAACTTTTTTGAAAGACGATAAAATTATCTTTCCACAGATGTGGTTACTTTTTGAATTTTAACAATTTTTATTACTTATGGGGTGATAGAAAAAAAAAATTCAAAGAATAAAAAAATGACACGAAATTGAAAAGTAATCCTATCATTCGAAAGCTAACTTCATGCTCTTTCAAAAAAGTTATTATAAAAAATTCACGAAATTGAGTTCTTCGCGAGTTATATTGAAAAATAGAATCAAGGACAACACCAAATGTTGAGACATCCCATAACTCAAAAAGAACTGAATTTCGTGAATTTTTCATCATAACTTTTTTAAAAGAGGATAAAATTAGATTTCCAAGGATATGCTCATTTTTCATTTTCGTCCAATTTTTTAATTCATTATATTTTTACGATGACGTCACAAATAATAAAAATTGCACCAAATCAGAAAGTAAGCATATCTCTCGAAAGGTAATTTAATACTCTATCGAATAAGTTATTATGAAAATATTCCAAAATTGAGTTCTTCTCGAGTTACATCGTAAAAAAGAAGAAAATATCGATAAAAAACACTTAATTGTGATACAAAGACTTACGTAATCGTTCGTACTCCTCAAATTCCCGCAAATATACCCCCATTTTAGCACCCACTGCGTCACGGTGACAAAACGTATGAAAACGACAAAAGTATTTCCAATTCGAAAAAATTATTTCCGGTGTATAAGTTTGATAGTTATTCACGACACGTTACACGAGTCGTATCATCCGGGGAGAAGAAATTTTCAATTTTTATATTCGTACGGGAGCTTTTAAAATTACATTCTATTCAACATATGCTAAACAATATGGCGAAAAAACTCAAAGCAAAGGACTCATATACGAGTAATTTATACTTTCAAATAATGTTAGATAATCAGCTTACCATTGAGTCTTTTAAATAATTAAGTATCCTTTACCGTATATATTTTTTAAAAATGAAAAAAAAGATGGCTTAAAAATTTTCTTTTTTCCCAGGTACGAGTACAAAAATACTTTCCAACTCGAACCCTTCGTTCGTTTCAAATACCTTTAGTTGAATTCCCAAACTCTCGTTTTTTCGAGCGGTTTAAAAAGTAAATAAACGTCGACTAGATTGTAGTTTCTTTGTCATTTTCGACACAAAAAAAAGTACGTAAGCTTTTAGAGAAATCGTCGACGTAAAAAAATCATATTTTTGAGTCGTTTTTTACACCGTAGCTCGAGATACAAAATTCATTAAAAAATTTCCATCTCATATTCGCCGGCGACGACGACGACGATGGCCGAAATTATAAATTCCGTAAAAAAATCCACCTACTAATTTGCCACCAAAGTACACACTTTAGTTGTAACGTAGAAGAGCTGGCCACTATAAACATGTAGTCTAATTTATGGCCATAATTTCGCGGCCAGCGCAATTTCGTAGGTAAAATTTTCGTACTTGGTCGAAAGCCTAATAAACTTGCCAACGTTGTGCCCTTTCGTAGAAGAAAAAAAAGCGTTGGGGAAAAAAAAGGATAAGCGCCAGGAAAAAAAAACGATGTAGACGGACTAAGTCGATAACGATAATTTCCACAGAGAAAGTTTCACAACGGTGCAAATCATTCGCTATATATGAGGTGCTGGCAATGAAATAAAGACATGCCGTAATTTTCCGATAACAGCGAAATTTACAATTTCTTCGAAGCAGTTTAGCGTCAATTCACGTTAAAATATGTGATAATGAAAACCGTGCTGGGTGTCTCGTTGGCGATGAATTTAATAGTGTTGTTTTTTTTCCCCGAGCTGTATTCTTCTTTGCTTTAGCTATTGTTTTCATCTTCGACGTTAAAGCGTTTTTTAATACGGTGCGAAAAAAATTTCGAATTTATTTCACTTAGGAGAATTTTTTATTGGTATTGATTCGAGGATGCGGAACGGAAAGGGGTGAAAATCGGTGCACGAGTTGAAAAATAAACTTTTTTTGTGTAATTTATTAAAAGTTACGCTGTTTTTATTCACGTTCGCGTCGCGTGGGCGGTCTAGTCATTTCGCGAGCCTCATTAACATACGTGCTTTGTGACGTAGGCGACAATTTTCCATTCTAGTCGACATTTTTTCTATGTGTAGCGAGAAAAATTTATAAAAACGAGTCCCCCGGTTAGATGCAGAAGCACACCATGTTACCAGAGTAGAACGAAAAGCTCGCAGAGGCAGATTGAATTACGATATTGAATCAACAAAACGGCATAATTTTGTTTTAAATTTCGATTTAGTAAAAAAAAAGCCTTTGAAAAGCTTCGTCTTTTTTTTCATACGATGAGTTTTTTTTTTTCAATATGTGTCGTGTGTTTTATCGAAAAGCAACGTGTGCTTGTTTTATTGTTATAAAAGTTTATATTGATGTCTTCTACGCACCGATCTATATACCCAGTACCTATCTGGTTTTTACGTCAACTTTTTATTTACCGAGATCCATTTCCATGGTGTTTTGTTATTTGATATTTCTTCGAGATTCGTCGTTAGTAGATAAGGATGTCGCGTTGGGTGCTTAATTGAATTACGAGCAAAATTTACCTGTACTTTTGTTTTGGAAAAATGTTCACGTTATTTTATATTCCGTAACAAGTACATTACAAAAGCTCCCATAAAATTAGTGTATTCAATCTCAAAAGTGCCTTTATGAAAACTGCCCGAGGAGATATAAATGAGCTAAAAGGGTTTAAATGTTTACAAAATCTGTTTCATTTTTTTTTTTTTTGGTCTTTATTTGACTTGGTGAAATATGTGTGAGATGAAATGGACTCGTGTCTGTGAATTTTTCCACCTAGATTAATTAGAAGTTGAAAACTATTATTTCAGTTTCAAGATAAGAAGAAATATGCAAAAGTGCTTGAGGAAAATTTGGCAAAGGATAAATGAAGGAGAATTTTCTTTGTTCGTTTAAACATAACGTCAATATTCATGAAATGTTGTAAAAGTGGTTAAAATTTTGGGTTAAAATTGTGAAAAAAATTCATCCAAAATTACATGAAACTTGTTGAAATTTTATTTCAATTCATCAACGTTCTTCAAATGTTGTAAAAATGGTTTCAAGTTAGGTAAAACATCGTGGAATTGTAAAAAAATTAGCCCATGATGAAATAAAACTTGTTGAAATATTATTTAAATTCATAAACTTTTTTTAAATGTTGTAAAAGTGATTTCAATCTATGAGTAGGTAAATTTAAAAGTCGTGGAATCGTGAAAAAATTTGCCCAAGATGAACTGAAATATTATTATAAATTCATAAACTTTCTTGAAATGTTGTAAAAGTAATTCCAATCTACGAGTAGATAAAAAGTCGTAGAAATTGTGAGAAAATTTGCCAAAAATATCACAATAGTTGTTGAAATACCATTTAAATTCATCAACTTTTTCGAAAAGGAGTGAAAGTGGTTCCAAATCGAGTAAAAATCCATTAAATTGTGAAAAAAATAGTCAAAAATAATATAAAAGTTTTTGAAAAATCATTTGAATTCGTCAATTTTCTTGAAAGGGAGTGAAAGTGATTCCAAATTGAATAAAAAGTTATGGAATTGTGAAAAAAATTATCCAAAATAAGTAATAACATAAAAGTTTCTGAAATATCTTTTAAATTCACTGACATTTTTAAAATGACTCAAGAATGGTTCAAATTTGAGTAAAACTTCAAAAAATTCTGAAAAAAGTGCAAAATAACGATAAAATTGTTAAAATCTGTTGAAATGCTACAAAAGTTTTTCAAACTGTTGTAAAAAATGGCATAAAACATCAAAATATCGTTAAATTGATTGAAACAGCGTTAAAACGTCGTTAAAATCTTCTAAGTTGTGACGAAATTGTTTAAAATTTAGGTTAAAATGCCAAAAAAAAACGTTGAATTGGCACAACATTTGACTGAATTGGGAAGCAATCTTTTTGATGCTGCGACACTTTTTCGACAATTTGCAAGAAAAATCAGCAATTTTTCTGGGTTTTTGGCAAATTTTCACGATAATTTGGCAACTTTTGGGCTCATTTTTACGAAAATTTCGATAAAAATGTCACAATTTTCAACATTTTGGAAATTACATAACTTCATCAAATTTTTATCGATTTTCACGACATTTTCAGAGGCTACCCCTATGAATTTAATCTGAATTATCGACTTTACATGTTTTTTGACGATATTTCTGTCATTTTAAATAATTGTGACGACATTCTGATTTTTGCGATATTTTGGACAGATAGCTGTACTTTCTAAGATTAGTACAGCGACTTACCTACTCAAGAGGTCGAGAAGAAAGTTGATGAAAAAAAATATAGGTATTCAAGAACGTTTCATCCTTTTCAAGTTTTGAAAAATACGCAATAACGTGCAAAAACGAGCCAGATGAGTGAACTTGAGTAAAACGAAAGAGAAAATTTTTCAAAAAACAGGTGCTCGGGAGTGAAATATTACTCATTTTTCTCATTAAGCGAGCTTTTAAAGGTGAAAAGTCTTACAAAATTAAAGTTGGAACTTGAATTTTTATGCTACTACCTAATACGAGTATTTTTCAAAAGTAGAAATTTTTTTAGAAAAGACTTTGAAAAACTACGTAAAATTTGATTATTTTTTGTTAAACATTCGAGTAGAGAAATGAAAGATTTGAGCGAATCGCGAGGCCTAAGATGAAAAGTCTTCACACGTGTTTGAAATTCACTCGTAATCCTGTTTCCATAAACTTTCGCCGGGTTTCATTTTTAATGTCAATTTTCAGTAATGAATTTTTCATGTTGAAATTTCGTAAATGTGAAATTTTTTAAAAATAACTTTTCACTTGAAAATTTCAAACCTAATTTTTCTCGCTGAAATCCACTTTCTTTCATATTCCCAGCTGATCGAGTTGATTTATATATTATTCCTGAAAATTTAAAAACGCTAAAAAAATTTAAATTTCGACCGGAGGCTACAGAGAGGCTGAAAAATGCGAAAAATTGGTATAAAAGGTCGATGTTACGTAAATACCAGGCAACTTTTGTTTCTCGTTTTTTCTGGTTAATTTTTTATTATCCTTTAATTCTTGCAGCAAAATTTTAATTTTTTTTGCAATTCAAATCCATTCACTTTTTTTTACCACGTTAATGTTGAAAATTTTACTTTCATTATTAGGTACAAAAGATATTCTAAAAGCAATTCCCTCTTCTCTTATCGTAACAACTAATAAGGGTGGAAACGTCGCCACTCGGATTTTCAATCTAGTTGATAATTTGCAACAACTTAATCTACTTTAAAGTTTGAAAATTATTAAGGTTACAATGAAGTAGGTACCTAAAAACAGTCTAGCGGATTTAACGAGCTGCAAATAAACAATACGTAGGAAATATTTAACTGGGTCTTGACGAAGGTTGGTTTCAACTATTTCGTTTGTTGATGAGTTGTGAAGAATAAAGGAACATTGATTTCATTAATTATGGTTGAGTATATTTTTTACTCTATTCAGTTCCCCTTCTTCGTAAAAAAAAATTGTTTAACGAAGGCAAAAATATGTATAAAGGTTAGGTAAACTCTAAAGAGACTTAATTAGCATTTTGCTTAATTGGGTTGGTATTTTTTCAATTTGATTAAAATTCAATTGTCATTCATTTTTTCACACAATTGTTAAAAAGCGCATAGCCAGGTTTATTGGGGTGATTTAGCCCAGATCATATGAAAGTTCGTTTTTATGGTCTGAAACCCCCGTGACAAAATTTTTAGCTCGATATCTCACCCCTAATCCCCCCTCCTAATTTTTTTGACACTCCTTTTCATTTTTTTTTTCGACTCATTTTATGTAAAATTTTCCAGATTCAAAAATACTGAATTCTTGAAAAAGAGCAATAAAACTTGAAGTTTCTCGATTTTGTTGAAATTGCAGTATTATTATTACCTACTAATTATGATAAATATCAACTTGAAAAAAAAAACAGATATGATGGTTTGGCCCCTAGGTCATTTCGGAGTAGGTTGTGGGTTCCCAAAATTGCGTCTTTCAGGAACCTATTTTTTTTTAAATTGGAAAAAAAGGAAAAAGTGAACGAATTTGATATGAATGCTGGTTGAGGGTGTATTTCAGTGTCATTGATAATATATTGCAAGAAAAAAAAATTTCGTCCAGAAATAACCCATTTCAGAAGGAAAAATTGACAAAAAAATCGGTTTTTTGGATTTTTGAAAGCGATTTACCGTGATACGAAATTCTCAGAAAACATAAGGTTGTACTACAGACACTGGAACTACAAGATGGACAACTGGTGGGCACAGACGTGAGGGAATTTGGTTAAAAGTTACTCATATTATTCCCTGTAGAGGCGCTGATCATTGGCCCCCTGCTCGCAATTT